>PISX010023680.1:0-29315 GCA_004024625.1 Mellivora capensis
GCAGAATGTGGGTTGTGATGCCTTTGTCTTGTTTCCCACAGATTTGATGCTGCCCGGCCTCGTGGTGCCCCCTGCTGGTCTGCCTCAGGTACAGAAGGGTGACCTCTGTGCCATTGCCTTGGTGGGGAACAGGTACTGTGCCAGTCCCCTGTGCCTTTGGGGGAAACCTTAGGTAAAACTGGGGAGAGGAGTGGGAAAGAACACCTTCCAAAGCTTATGGATAAAGAATTAAAAGAAAAAAACAGATTCTTCTTCCAGAAACAGACAGTGGGCCATGGGAGAATGGCAGTGAGCCTGTGTGAGTGATTGCCAGGAGTTGGGGGATGAGAGAAGTAGGGAGGATTTAGTCAAAGGATATAAACTTTCAATTATAGGATCGAGTTGGAAGATCTAATGGATAACAAGGCGATTATAGTTGGTAACAATATCATATATCTGAAATTTGCTAAGAGAGTAAAATTTACCTCTTCTCACCACTGACCTCTAGCCAAATAAGCACCAAAAAAAAAAAAAAAAAAAAAAGAATAAGCTTTGGAGAAGATGGTATATGTCTTTCTCACTCACTATTTTAAAGTTACTTTTTGACACAATATGATAGCAAATAGTGAATATTCGACAAATATTTGTTAAATAGATAAATGAATATTTATGCCTGATAGTTCTATTTTGATCTCAAAATAAAGCAAGATGCTATGTCTTGTTTGTTCTGTTTATAAGAATTACTTTTGTCTACTAAATACAAACATGCACACATAGATCATTTCAAACACACACACACACCCTGAACTTTGGGGAAACAATAAGTCACATACAATCACTTATTTTTGTTCTTGCAGGTCCTGCTGAGATATATAGGAAATTATTTTTCATGTCAAAAGATAGTTGTTTCAGGAAATCCAAAGTGCCCACAGCAAGAAAAAACTAACCTCTTTATGTAGGAAAAGGAAGAATATACAGGCAATACAATCCATAACTAAATGATCGCCCAGTTTCAGGACTGGAACGGTTCATTCTGACTAACTGAACTGTTTCTCTAGCTACTTTGAACCGTTAGAGCTGCAGGCTTTAAAGAATTGTTCACCTGCACATGCTCAGAGGTCTACCAGAATGCATTTGTGTTCTATATAAACTATATAGAGTAAGGAAAGCAGCCAAAGAATTTTTTTTAACAATCAAAGAATTTTAAAAAGCAATACATTTAGTCCATTTAATAAAACTGAAATAATATTATAACTACACCAGGTAAAGAAATATTTTAAAATGAGAAAACTTGCTGCCTGTACTTAGAACGGGCATGGGAAATAGTTTAATTCCTTCCATTTCCAAAGGAGGATTTACTTTTATAACTACACTGATAGTTTTAATTTTGCTTCAAAGTGTATGTGACATATTTGACATTTACTGTTTCACACTAATACTTGGCAGTATATGTATCCCTGTGTTTCTAAGAATATGTTCACATTTTATATCTCTCCCACTTGGTTTCAGCCAACTCAGTCAAAGCAATAGACATTTTTCATTTTACTGTCTGTCAATAATCTGTTTAGTTCCAGAGACATAATGATGTATAAAACGCAGCCCTTGTCCTGAAGGATCATACACTTTATGTGAAGGGGCCAGGGAATTAGATAGGAAAACAGATAATATAATAACAACACATAGTTTCTTTAAATTGATCTTGTACTTAATAATCAAGCATGATTATTATCTGATAACTAGTATTTTCTATAATATCATTTCAATGAATACATTATTTACTGTTGTTAACATGTAATTAGCATGACCAATCCTGTATCATAGAACATTTATGTCTTTCTATTTTGGATTTAGGATATAATGTTGCAATTAAAAGGAAGACATTTATCTCAGTATTTTCATCTCTCTCTCTGGACCTCAGGAGCCAGATCAGGTTAAGGAATATTGGATTTATTTTTATATACTAATTAGTTAATGGAGTGGTATGGTCAAAGCTGGACCTTGAGGCATTAAGTTATTTACAAGGGTATATAGCAATATTAGAGCATAAGAAGTCGTAACTATTATAAAGGTAATCAAAGACAAAAGACATCAAGTATGATGACTTTGGCCGTACGGGACCAGTTCAGTTAAAAATATTGTTGAAAGGATATTATGCATTTGTATTACAAAGGAGAAGTAGTTACCATCCCTACCTACTATGGACTGAATGTTTGTGTCCCCCAATTTCATATATTGAAACTTTAACCTCTAATGTGACTGTATTTGGGGACAGGTCCTTTATAAAATGTAATTAGGGTTAGATGAGATCCTGAAGGTTGGTGTCCTCATGATGGGATTAGTGCCCTCGTTCAGAAGAGGCACCAGAGCGCGCTCTCTCTCTCTCTCTCTCTCTCTGCTCACATAGAAGAGGTCATGAGAACACACAGGATGGAGGCAACCCGTCACAGCCAGGAAGAGAAATCTCCTCAGAAACTGACCATGTGGGCATCCTGACCTGAACTTCTGGTTTCCAGAATACCGAAAACCTAAATGTCTGTTGTTGAAGCCGCTGTCTATGGTATGGTATTTTGTTATGTGGCATTAGTGCCTAATAATCTACCTTTGGGAAACAAACCAGTTAACACAATCTTAAGTGGATAGGACTCATGCTAGGAGACATACACACATGGCATCACTGTCACAGCTTATCAGAGGAAAACTTAGCTGAGGTCGTGAATTCAGGGAAAGTACATATTCTGTAGAATATTATACCTAAGCAAAATCTCAAATGGTGAACAAGGATCAACCGGGACCAAAAGTTAGGAAGGAACGTTTCATCAGAAGAAATAGCATAAGCACGAACGTGAGTATTGGCAGCAAATCCACACTGGTTGGTACCTGTGATGGGCAGGCGTCTAAGACGACCTCTCTAAGATTTTCACTTTATTCTCTTAGTTCCAGAAAGAATGCAAGCATGATGAGATACCACTGCTATGATTAGGTGATTAGTCAATTGACTTTGAGTTCATCTGGGCATATCTGACTAACCAGAAAAGCCCTTAGCCGGATCCAGGGCCTTCCTGAAGAGAGACTGAGGGGTGAGAGGGCCTGTGAAGGAGGTTCCTGGGGAGGGAACTGAGAAGAGCCTGAAAGAGCTCAGAGCCATCCCTGGCCAAAAGCCACCAAGAGAACGGAGGCCTCAGTGCTACCATTGCAAGAAACTGAATACTGTCAGCAACCGTGTGAGCTTGAGAGAGGACACCGACCTGCAGAAGAAATACACAGGCCAACCAACACCTCGATTTCAATCCTGTGACAAGTTGACCAGAGGACCCAGATTCCTGACCCATAGTCAGTCTCTGCTGTTTTATGCAACTAACTTTGGTAACTGGTTAGGTAGCAGTAGAAGCTACTACATTCATAGAGATCATAAAACAGGAAATTAAAAGAAACTAGATATAGGAGAGGTAGATAGGATTTCGTGAATCTTCTGAGGCTTTTTAAGGAAACATGGGCTTCATTATGTGGATCATGGAGCTATCTCTGCGTGGTTACAAGCGAGGGTGCGGGGGTCAGATTTCATTTGTGCAAGGTTGCTCTGGCTGCAGTTTAGAGGATAAGATTTGCAGGAGTTACCACGCCCATGTACAAGGCTGCTGCTCTGGCCTGGCAGATACCTGAAGAGAGCCTGGGGAGAGCCAAAGTGGTCAGAGTGAAGTGAATGCATTAAATAAAATTAGCATGTGAGGTGACATGAGCGTTATACAGGTGTCGAAGACAAAGGAACAAAAAATTGTCTAGAATGATTCTGAGGTTTCAGCTGTGTATGTCCCAGTGAATGGTGAGCTACAACCTTTAATGGAAACACATTTGGTGTAGATATGACTTGCTGAATGGGACAAAATGATGACGTATATTATAAAATACTGTATTTGGGGTGTCTACAGAAGAAAATGAAGATTTCTGAAGAATAAATGATGTCCCAAATCTGTTGTTCCTTTTTGCTTGAAATGTAATTCATAACCTTCTCAGAAGAAATTAGCGTTTCTGATAAAATGTTCAAGCAATTTCAAGGTAAATTTTAATGGCATTCAGGCAGACTCTGGGAAATGAAGCTCCTTCCCACTCGATTTTCAGTCAAAGAGCCTAATGATCCAAGTTTTTCTTTTTCTTCCTGTTTTAATTTTGTATGGATATTCTGTGACTCCCTCCGGCCTCCCTTTTAGATGTCTCTCACAAGCATGAATCTTAACTTGCTTGTTTCAGCAATCAGGAATCTTTATATCATGGTTAAAATAATACTTGCATATATGATCCTATCCAAATATTTTGGAAATTTTATTCGAGACAATGATCCGTCTGGGAAGAAGTTAGTATTGTCAGTCTGCATTCTGGGGCAAAGATTAGAGGGTGAGGCAGAGCTAGTGTAGCCCAGGAAGGAGAGAGAAATGGGACGACCAAAAAGCTGAGAACCAGAAAAACACAAGAGCCTTGCTGTGTGAAAACACAGATCAAATGTAACCAGTATATTTTGTAACAGTTATAATTGTAAATGATAACACATATTAAATATACCAGGGTTGCCTGTGACATATACCAGGGGTGGCTCAATGGGTTAAAGCCTCTGCCTTTGGCTCGGATCGTGGTCCCAGGGTCCTGGGATCGAGGCCCACATCGGGCTCCATCTCTCACCCTTTCTCTCAAATAAATAAATACCATCTTTAAATATATATCTATATCTGTATATGCACATACAGATATAATTTATAAAAAATACTTAAAAAACTGCCTTTGCAAATATCCTTTATAGAAAACATTAAAAGCTAGAATTGGGCTCCCAATCCAGCCAAATTTAAAAAAGAACTGAAAGAAGAAAGGAAGGAATGATAGAGTTATGGATTTGCTGGTGAATAGAATCGCTGGTGAATAGAATTTGCTGGTGAAAGAAAATTAATTTGCTGGTGAATAGAATCGCCCAAAAAGACTGGCTGAAGGCGCTATGAGCTGATAACCCTCGAATCTGACCTGGAATCAGTTTGGCCACAAGTACTTCCACTCCGGTCAAAATCAAAGGTGACATGGGAGAATGGGCTGTTTACTTTGCCACAATCAAAGCTGCCCTCTGAGACACTAAATCACCAGGAGATCCAAATCACAAATCAGTCATTTCTGATTTGGCGGGTTATCAATTTCAGTGAATATTAGTTTATGAAGGAAGACTCAAACACGCCAGACTCCTGCCTGCCTCCTGAGAATGAAGTAGCTCCACAGCAGAGCCCAAGGCTGCCTGTCCCATAAAATCAGACACGACCACTCGTGAACGACCTGTCCGTAATCGTCTGTGAAAGACTTTGTGCCCATCCATCCACCTATTCGTTTACGTGTCCATTCATGGAGGCATCACATGCTTGTCTTCTCTGCCTGTACTTTGCTCGGTGCTGAGGATACATGGTGAACTAACCGGACAGAATCCCTTCCCTCGTGAAGCTTACGTTTTATCTGGGGGTATGGATATTAAATAAATTCTATAAAATTAATATTTCTAGCAAAAGTATTATACATGCCACAAAGAGGGCTATGAAAGAGAATGAAATGGGGAGAATTTCAAAACTTGAGAGATGAAGGAAAGCTTCTTTGGAGAAATTTGGGTTGACCTATGAACAGAAAGAAAATAACTAGAAAAAAAAAAGGGATAAAATGCTATCCAATGAAAGAAGCATGAAGGCACACAGCCAGTGTATCTTCCAAACTCTACACACTAATATATCTTGTCAGAGAATCTGTGGGTTTAATGAGAAAAGACAAGATAAAATAATTGGACGCTTTTTATTACTTGGTACTTTGTCCCAAGTCAGCTTTCTCATTTGCAGAATTATTAGTGTTATTGATAAATAAGAAATACACATTTTTAAGAGTTTATTTTTAAGTAATCTCTACACTAATTACTGGTTTTAAAAAAACATTGAACTTAATAGAAATTGATGAGGAATTCCCTAATGCAACTTAGAAATGTTTATAACCATGATCCTTGTTATTTGCCAGTTTGTATCTGCAATTTCACCTACTGGCTAAAATCTACTTGTAACCCTAAAATTAATACCATGGGCTTTTTCACCATCATTCCAGGGCACGTACACACACAGAGCAGTGAAAAATCAGAGTCATCCATGTGCGCACATCTGCTGGGGTCTAAGGTGCTGCTCTGCCTTGTCCTTTTCAGCAATTCTGCAGAGACGACCACGGGATGGAGACAGCAGGGGGCAGCACTGTGTAGTACAAGACACAGGCTCTACGGCCAGGTAGGTAGGGTTTGAATGTCAACTCTGGTTCTGTTACTGGGATGGTCACTTAACACTTCTAAACCTACTTTTTTCTCTGTAAAACAAAGCAAGTGTAATCTACCAGGATGAAATGATTTGAGAATTAAGATTATATGTGAGGTATGTCTCTATACACACACACACACACACACACACACACACACACACAAAAATACATGTACACATAATGCCCCTAGGAGCAATGGTTCAGTGTTTGCTAATATAGATTTTTATGGTGATTTTCCAGACATTATTAGCAGGAAAAATGAGAATTGAGTGTCTGTGTGTGTACGGGTGTGTATTGTACACACATATATAAAATGCATATAGAAATATGAAATGTGTATGTATATATATGTACATCTTATATATCGTGTGTATCATATATATGTAAAAAGTAAGCATTATATGTATGGGCTAATACTGAAAGCTTTATTGCTAAGTCAAGAAGATGGAAGTACTGTAGTCAGCTCTACTGTCTAACACAGCACTAGATGTACTCACTCATGTAACTGGTCAAAAGAGAGAAATTAGAAGTATAAACACCAGAAAGAGAACACTAAAAATATCAATATTTGTAGATGATATGATTTAAACCCAATAATTCCACTAGACTTCAGTAGAAAGATTCTACAGACGACAAAGTAATTCAGTTAGTGGCATGGTGTGAAATTAAAATACTGAAATCAGTAGCCTTCATCAATACACACAATGACCAATTGAAGATAAAAGGTAAAAGAAGCCTTATATTTTCTGCAAAAATAAAAGCTTGGGAAAAAAACAAACGTTGAGAAAAATCTATGTGAGAAAATATTTTCAACATTCTTAATCACAAACATAAAATGAAATACATGGAAATATATACCATAGAAAGACAGCTTCATAAAGGTGTCATGGACAGGCTATATGGGAAAAACAAATAGGCATAAATACCCAAGAAAACTTTGGAAAAAAGAGTGACAGTGATGATAAGAGTGATTAGATTAGGCCTATTAAAAACCAAAACTAAATTTAAAATTAATTTAATGACTTCTGGATACACAGACAAACAAAATAAAGTTTCAGAAATAGACCAAATCTGTACATAAATTTACTATATCCTATGGTGATCTCTGGGTTCTGAGACTGAGCCCATCGTCAGGTTCTGTGTTTAGCATAAAATCTGCTTGAAATTCTCTCTCTCCCTCTCTCTCTGCCCTGCCTGTTTATGCTCTCTCTCTCTCTAAAATAAGTACATCTTTAAAAAAAGAAGAAGAAATGTACTATATCCTAGAGGTAGCATTTCAAAATATCAAGGAGTTTTGGAATTTTAAAATCAATGGTGTTGTGACAAACTGGGTAGTTATTTGAAAAATAATGGGGTTCAGTTGATTCATTACACACTAAAATAAATTCAAATCAGTTAAAGGTACATATATTTACACTTGCAAGATATATATATATATATATATATATATATATATCCATCCACTAAAAGTGTAGAAGAAAGGGTTGTTTCAACTTTACTCAAACAAATATTTATTTTTAGTTGATATAAATAAGAATGTGTGCTTAACCACCCCCCTACCCAATCATGGTAACCAAAGGCAAAAGGCAAAACAAACTGAACAAAATTAGAATTCACAGTACATACAAAAAGGCTAACATAACTAATTTATAAAAAGTCTATATATCAATAAGGAAAAGTTCAGTAGAAAATGTGCAAAACATATGAATAGGCAATTATGTATATTCGGCAAGAAGTCATCACTTATATAGCTGGATTTTGAAGAAACAGACCTTTTTGCTAACCTATTTTTATTTATATATATCTGAAAAATTCCCTTTAAATATCCTCTCAACTTTCATTTCCACAATGATCACAGAATGATCTCAAAAAGGACCACTGAAATATTTGATATCTGAAAATATTGCCATTTTGAGGACATAGAAGTAAATAAAAATGTTAGTGATTTTTTTTCATTTTATATAATGAGAATTTTTAATTCCCCTTCATGGCCTTCTTAGTTTCAAGTAAAATGTGCTCTTCATCATTATAACAAAAACAAGAGTTTCTTCAGGCAAAATGTCTTTTATAGATTTTTCTGATGACAAAAATATCTTTGTAATTTAACCAAAACCACACCCTTCTGATGACTGTGGGCATCTTTAAATATTAGGGATGTCAAAACTTTCCAAGTCTCAGAGTGTAACCACAGAATTTTTTTGTTCATTTTCATAACAATCTGAATACTAAAAAAAAAATCATATCCTCATTGTGTATGAAGAAACAGAGGATTACAGATCTTATCCCTGCAGTGTTTAAATATGTGTGCTACTTTATTTATGAACATGACTTATCATATACTAGCAGCTCCCTGAGAAACAAGACCTACACTGGCTCAGTAACTGCTTACCTTTGGGTGTTTGCAGCTTTTTCATTCAGTAATTGCTTTGGATTAAGTGAAATGTAGAAATAGCATTAAATATAGAATGTTCAGAATACTCAAGGAAAGGCGCCTTTAATAAATTCCATATTAAATCTGTGAATATTATTCAGAGTTTAAAGCAGGCATAACAAAATTAGAGCTGTGTAATGAAATCATGGTATCATCTATCTGTTCATCTATTTATAACCTGTTTTCATAAATATCTCTCTGATTCAGTAAGCATTTCAGATGTGCTAAAACATTTTGTTATAAACTATTTCCTTTTTCTCATAGCAATACGTACTTAAAATATTATATCCCTATAATACCTATGAAGAAACATGATTATAAATATTCCTTAATCTCTTTTGAGGTATACTAATAAGAAGCGTGACTTCATAGCATAATTTCGTAAACACTAGACCATATTGTCTGCCCCAAAATATTGTCATGAATATTCATTTATAACAAATGTATTTTGTTGAACTTCTGACATAAACAAATGCATCTAACTTGCCTCAGTGCTAGTTGATTTAAGTATGTTACATTAGAAAAATACATTTCTCTCTCTAAATGTTAATGTTCGTTTCCTTTTCTATTTTCTCTTTCTTATCCCTGAAAAGGGAAGAAAAGCAGAGACCAACACACAGGCTGGATTTAGGGCAGTGCTGTCCATAGAATTTTCTGTAATTATAGATTTGTTTTGTCTCCATTCTCTGAGATGATAGCTACTAGTCACTTGGGGAGAATGGATGAAAATGGTCAAAAGGCATAAACCTCCAGTTATAAGATGAATAAGTTCTGGGGATATAATGGAATACTAAAGTATGATATACTTGAAAGTTGCTAAGAGAATAGATCTTAAATATTCTCATCACACAACATGAAAAGAAAGAAAAAGAAATCTAGGTGAGGTAGTGCATGTGTTATGTTAACTAACCTTATTGTGGTAACGACAAAATATATATGTACATCAAATCATGGAGCTGCAAACCTTAAACATATACAATGATATTTATCACTCATATCTCAGTAAAGCTGGAAAACGGTGTTAAATTTTTGTTATAAATGAAAACATGAATAATACAAGAAAGAAATAGATTTTCATTTAATTTTATGTACTTATAATTGTCAGTAGCTACATGTAACTAATAGATGTTGTATGGGACAGTGTATATCCAATGTCTTCGCCATACCACCACCCTGTCATGACGTAAGTCCCGTCATCGAATATCCACACATATCCCCAATCACCCCACTTTTTTTCATCCGTTCCACCATAGCAATAAACACTGCAATTTCTTTCTAATTAGTACACCTGCTTCTACTTCCAGCAGTCCATTCTCTAGGCAGCAATAAAAGTAAGCATTTAAAAAACTCAACATAATACTCAATGGTGAAAGATTGAAAGCCTTTCCCTAAGTTTGGCAACATGACTAGGACTTCTGCACTCACCACCCTATTTCATATAGTACTGGAAGTTCTAACCAGAACTCTTAGGCTTCAGAACGAAATAAATGGCTTTCAAACTGGAAAGGAAAAAGTAAAACTATCTCTATTTGTAGGTGAAATGATCTTATGTAGAAAAAAGCATAATAAATACACACACACACACAAACTGTTAAAGCTAATAAAGAAATCAGCAAAGTACAAGACTCAAAATCAACACATAAAAATCAGTTGTATTTCTATACACTGACAATGAATAACTCAAAAATGATATTAAGAAAACAATTCCATTTACAATAAAATCCAAAAAGGTTAAAATACTTAGAAATTAATTTAACTGAGGTGTCATAAGACTTGTACACTGAAAAGTATTAATCATTACTGAAAGAAATTAAAGAAGACCTAAATAAATGGAAAGACACCTCGTGTTTCTGGATTAGAATATTTAATATTGTTAAAATGACAATAGTACCCACTACAATACACAGATTCAATGTATACCTACCAATTTCCCAACAGCATACTTTCAGAAATGTAAAAACCAACCCTAAAACTCATATGCAATCTCCAGAGAGTTGAACAGTCAAAACAATCTCAAAAAAGGATAATGAAGTTGGAAGTCTCTCACTTCCTAATCTAAAAATGTATTATAAAGCTATAATAATTAAAACAGTATGTATGGTACTGGCATGGGATAGTCAAGTAGACCAATGGAATAAAATTGAGAGCCTAGAAATAAACTCTCACAACTATGGCCAATTGATCTTCCACAAAGGTTCCAGGACCATTCAATGGAGAAGTAACATTATTTTCAACAAATAATCCTGGGAAAATTATATATCCACATGCAAAGGAGTGAAATTGGACCCTTATTTTACACCAGATACATAAATTAACTCAAAAGGTATCAGAGGTCTAAATTTTAGAACACTCTAAAGTCTTAGAAGAAAACTTTGGGGCAAATCTGGATGACCTCGGATTTAGCAATAGTGTCCTAAATATGCCTCCAAAGTATAGGAAAAGCAACAACAATAAATAGGTATTTGGACTTCATTAAATAATATTAAAAACGTTTATCAAAGCACACAATTGAGAGAGTGAAAAAACAAACCACAAAATGGGAAAATGTTATTACAAAGTGTATTATTGAATAGGTTTCAATGTTCAAAAATATTAAAATTCCTACACTCAACAAAAACAATACAAACAATTTGAAAAATGAGCCAAGGACATAAATAGGCATTTCTACAAAGATGATGCACAATTGGCTGATAAGCACATGACAGATATTCAACACTATTGCTTGTTCAGGAAATTAAAATCAAAACCACAATTCAGTACTACTTCATGCTTGCTAGAATGGTTAGAATTTTTATTTATTTTTAATTTTTAATTAATTATTGATTTGATGTCTTAATTATTTTTATAATTTATATTATTATAATTTATAAATTATGTATATCATATATATATTGTATTATATATTACTATATATAATATATTATTTAAATATGTTTATAAAAATATATTATAATTTATAAATAATTATTAATTTATTAATTTAAATTGATTTAATTAATTAAATTTTTAATTTATTTTGATTTAATTTAATTCAATTTAATTCAAAAACTAATGATGACTAGAATGTTAGAATTTTTGAAAAGGAAGGAAGGGGAGTGAACAAGAAACAACTGTTGGTAAATATGAAAAAATTGGAACTCTTTTTTTGAATTTTATTTATTTGAGGGGAAGAGGGAAGGAGCAGAGGGAGAGGGACAAGCAGACTCATCCCTAAGTGCACCCGAAGCTGGGCTGGATCCCAGGACCCCAACATCATGATCTGAACCAAAATCAAGGGTGGGACAGTCAGCTGAGCCCCCCAGGTGCCTCAGAAAAATTGGAACTCTTGGACATTGCTGGTGGATATGTAAAATGACACAGGTGCTGTGGAAAGAAGTTTGACAGTTCCTCAAAACTGTATACATAGAATTACCAAATGACTCACCATTTCAACTCCCAGGTCTATACCTAAAAGAACCAAAAGCAGTGACCCAAGCAGATGATTATATGTCAGTGTTGATTGTAACATCATTCACACCAGTCAAACGGCAACAACCCAAGTGTCCATTAATAGATGAACAGATAAACAAAATACATATACGTATAGTGAATATTATCCAGTCACAAAAAGGAATGAAGTTCTGATACATGCTACAGCATGATGAATTTAAAAACACTATGTTAAGTGAAATAAGCCAGACACAAAAATTTTAAAAAGTGTGTGATTCATATAAACATTTTTATATGGAATGTCTTTTAAAAAAGCAAATTAATAGAGACAGGAAGTGTATTAGAGGTTGCCAGGTTCTGGGAGGAGGGTGGAACTAGGAGTTATTACTTAATGGGTACAGAGTTTTTGTTTGGGCTGATAAAAATTTTCAAAACCTATAGTAGTAGTAATGCTTACACAGCACTGTGAATTTAATTAATGCCACTGAAGCTTATACTTAAACATTGTTAAAATGACAGTTTTTGTTATGCACGTATATTTTTACCGTTATTATAAAAATAGTAAACTGACAACAAAACCTCAAAGTGCATTTTTTAAAATCATATCATCTGTCATCAAAAATGTTCCCCAAGGGCACCTGGGTGGCTCATTTGGTTTGAACGACTGCCTTCAGCTCAGGTCATGATCCCAGAGTCCCATGATTGAGAACCACATCAGGCTCCCAGCTCCATGGGGAGTCTGCTTCTCCCTCTGACCTTCTACTCTCTCATGCTCTCTCTCAAATAAATAAAATCTTTAAAAAAAAAAAAAAGTTCCCCAAATAGCTGCTCATCATTTAAAATATAAAATCTAAATGTTTTTTATCTAAGCTTTCAAGCCCTTGTGTGATTTGGCTCCTGTCTACTTAACCAACCTCATGCCATTAACTGCTCCTATATTCATGTTTTGAATGTGTTAAGCTGATTTCCACTTCAAGATTTTTACCAGGTTTTTTGACTCTCTGCAAAGCTAGTGCATATTTATGCAATGTACAGATGTGGGCTTTCTCTATAAATTTCATTTTATTGCAGTTGAGAAGGTAATTGCATAGTGCTGTATTTAAATCCCTGGATTCTGGAGCCAGATTACTAAAATTTAAATCCAAGCCTCACCACATACTACCTGCATGACTTTGTAAGTTACTATGTCTCAATTTCCTCACATGTAGAGTCAGGATAAAAATAAAATCTACCTTATGAGACCATTAGAGGTATAACATAACATATGTTATGGGTATAAAACTAATTAATGTAAATCCTCAGATTGATGTCTGGCTCATGGTAAATGTTACAAGTGTGATCCATTTATTATTATTATTATCGCCCAAGAGTTATCTTCCCTTCTTCCTGCTCCTTCCTTACCAAAAGAAAACAGTTGATGTACTTAGCAGGCAGCATCTTCTCAATGGAAGAAAGCCTTATACCCGATTTTTAAAGGATGCATCTCAATTGAGCTAAATCCAGCATATAAATTCCCTTCCTGCTTGATAGGTTTTAGTCTAGAAGGAAATATGTGATCCAGTTCCGGTCAAGGAATCTTAATAAAAATCTCCTGGTATCTCCCCAGGAAAGTCTAGCATTGCTAATAGGAAAAAAAAAGGGGGGGGGTTACAGGAAAAAAGGCTCTTTTTACATTGCTCTGTCCTTTCTGCCTTGAACAGACCTGTGCGAAGACATGATTTTGGAGCTAAGGTAGTCCTCTTGCAACACCAGACCGTTAGGAGCAAATTCTCCATGGTGTGTCTATTCGTACTGTGACAGCTTTCATTTTGGATTATTTTTTCAAGAATGTTTGCATGGCAAACAGTTTTGAAACTTAGAAACAATATTTCCCTTGGATAAGAGGGCATATTTGTTTTCTGACTTGGATTACAAAGCCAATGCCCTCCTCCAGTACAAAGGTTGGGCATGTTTGCTGGCGGTCTACTTATAAGATTTGGGATTTCCTACCTTGGGGTTGCTCGGCTGTGAAACAACCTGAGTGTGTGCAGAGCATCTGTCAGACCTACTCCAGAGAAGCCCTGAGGGTTTGCAGGACATAGAGAACCACTGTGAGTGTGAAGTTCATGCCACCTGCTATGCTAAGACCAATAAAGTCCTCTGTCTCTGATCCAGGAGTTCGGTGTCTTCTGCCAGCAGCTGGGAGCTCTGGCGGGGTAACTACAGTTAACCCTTGAACAATGCAAGGGGTTGGGGCGATGACCCCCATGCAGTCAAAAATCCACATACAACTTTTGACTATCCCCCAAAACTGAACTACTAATAGACTACTGTTGACCAAAAAACTTACTACACAAACAGAATTAACCCATGTTTTGTATGTGATATTGTATTCTCACAATCAAGCTAGAGAAAAGAATGTTATTAAAAAACCATACAGAAGAGAAACTACAGTACTGGATTGTATTTACTGAAAAAAAAATCCGTATGTAAGTGGACCCACACAGTTTAAGTGTTCAAAGGTCCACTGTACTTATTTTGCAAGCAGGGTAAAGTATCAGACCTCACAGTTCCTGACAAACACAAGTTTGACTACAAGAGCAGCTTGCTGAGAACAGTAGAGCAAAAGATTGGAACTTCTGACAGAACCACAATACCAATCTTGGAGTATCTACCTCCAGATTTATTACAGGATTAAAACACACCCACCCAAGGGGCGCTTGGGTTCCTTAGTTGGTTAAGTGTCGCACACTTGGTTTCGGCTCAGGTCATGATCTCAGGGTCATGATTTTGAGCCCTGTGTTGGGCTCTGTGCTCCCTCTCCCTCTGCACCGCCCCCCAAGAAACCCCAAAGCACACACACCCAATAAAATATATTCAGCTGATGAACACATTGTATCTAAAGTTATGAAAATTTTGTGTGAGATTCATTCATTTACATGATGAAAGCGAAGTCACCATTTGCTGATTTGAGTACCAAGAAAAAAAGTTTAGAATACCTATTTGAAGAGATATTCTTTTACTTACCCTTCTCATACTTCCTGTAAAATCTGTTATAGCTCAAGTTCAACTCTTGGGCAATCAGAAATTTTTAAAAATCTAAAAAAAAATTTTTTGATACATCAAAAGAGATCATTCTACTTGAGAATACTTTTAGTTCTTGAGAAGCAACTTCCTCATCTTGTCACCATGTCCTGTGATGCTAGCCACTTTGGACTTCTTTGAGGTCCCCGACCCACCAGATGCTTGCCCACCTTTACAAATATGACAACTGTTTTCTCTTACTCTGATATTCTTATTCACCTTGCTATCCTGGAGAAGTTCTCTCTATTCGTTTAAGTGTCAGGTAAACTTATCTCTCTTTGTTTTGTCAAATCATTCCCAGCCCAAATTATCTGCTCCTTCTGCTTTTCTCCATATTATTTCACACACACTAGTGTTTCCATCCCACGTGTGTTACACTTTAACTTGTACATACACCTGTCTCCTCCATCACGTTTGCCTTGTTTTAGAATTTTGCTGTGTCATGTGTGGTTATCTACTCCCACTCATCTCTTCATTAAACAAATAGTTATTGAGGAGCTGCTGTGTGCTAGTCACTCTTCCTGGCAATGGGAATATAGCTGCACAAAAGTCACATTGAGACATTTCCTTTGTAGAAATTACCTTCTAGTGAGAGAAGCAGAGTAAAAATGATAAATCAGTGGAGAAATACAATAGCAAAACAAGTAGCTCGAGATTAGTGCTATGAAGAAAAAAATGCAAAATAATTTTTTTTAAAAGAAATATCAGAGAAATGGAGAGAGGAGGTGCATGAGTCATGGGAAGGGATTTAAAATTTGTTCTGAACACAATGGGGAAAAAATCATGAATATTTTTATTCAAAGGATCAATGTAATCTAATTTACATTGCTAAGAAATCTGGCTGGCTACTGTGAGCAAATTGTCTGAGCCCTGCCAGATGCTTGGGACAATGGTTCAGATCAAATATTACAGTGTCTTTGGCTAAGGCTGAAGTATGGCATGCAGATAAGTGGATGGACTGGAAATTAGAAGTGTTCATGAACTGAGTGTGGTTAATGAGGGAAAAGGGGGTATTGGAAATAATCAGCAGATTTTAAACTTGAACAAGTAGCTGAGTGATGGTGAGGAAATGGGAGAAGGCTGAATTTTTTGAAGGAATATCAAGAGCCCATTTCCCACATACTGGTTTTGAGATAACCATTTAATATCCAAAATAAGATGTCAGAAAAGTAGATGGATATTAGAAAAAGGATGGATTTCTGAAGAGAGATCTGGACTGAAGAAACAAATGTAATATATCTGTATCAGCAAACATTGTATTTAATATTATGGGTGAGACTGAATGGGATTCGTCATAAAGATATTTCCGTTTAAGAGGGAAAGATGTACCAGGACAGCAATTTGAGGCAAGGAAACAATTAGATGAGGAGTATTAGATCATTTATGATCAATTAAAACATCTCCAATTCAAACCAAATCAAGAAGGAATCTTATCAAGTAACGTACACTTAAATCTAGATGTAAGGTGCACGGCTGAGGTTGTGCATTCACTGCTTCCAAGATGCTGACAATCCTTAAGAATAGTGTTACAGTTCACCTACTTTACAGATAGCAAAACTGATCGCATAGAGAAAAAACAACCTATGCATGGTTGCATAATTAATAAAATAGAGAAGCCAGGCATTGAAGTCTAAGCTCATTTCTATCACACCACTCTGTCACAAAAAGTATATTTAATCTTCCTCATTATGATATTATAAACCAATGAAGGTAGGTTGGTAAGTCCAGTTATCCCCATTTTCTTATCAAAATAGGAGCCTCAAAAATATTTTATAATTTGTTCACGCTCATACCTATAATTAGTAGAGTCATGGCTAGTGTTCAATTCTCAACTCTTACACAAATACTCTCTTCCCCAGAGCCCGTGAGGTCATGTTTCCTATCTAGTCTTGGTCCCATTATAAAACATATTTTAGTTTCTTCATTTACCGGGGTTTTTTTCTTAAATATTTATTTATTTGAGAATGAAAGAGCAAGCGTGAGTGGGCGTGTGGGGGAGAGAGAGAGGGAGAGAATCTCAAGAGACTTCGAGCTCTCCATGGGGCTTGACCTCAGGACCCTGAAAGCATGTCCTGAGACAAAATCAGGAGTCAGATACTTAACGGACTGAGCCACCCAGGCCCCCCTACATTTATTATCTTAAAACCTCTTAGGCATGTTAGTCCAGGTTCCCCATTTGGGCTATCCTTTGCTTCCTTAACAGTTTCCTCCATCAAAAAGGCATTGGCACACTCAGTATCTCTAGCAGCACAGGCTTTCAGGGAGCCCAGACCAGCGGCATGGCTACTTACCATTATGTGCTGAGCCAGCCTTGAGCTTCAGGAACAATACTCATATTATTTTTATTATAAGATATGACTACGCTACTTTTTTAAAGGGAAATAAATTTGAAGGATATAAACATGTATTTGTGTTTCTTACCTCTATCCTTAGACTTTGCTATCTCTAACTTTACAGAATCTTTAAAATTTTAATTGGTAATACACATATAACCCAATGACCTTGAGTTTTCCATTTACCCTAAATCATATAAAAATATTCATTAATTATCAAATAATAATTATGTAAATGAGTGGTAGTGAATGGTACTTTTTCATTAAATCTATCAGCTAATACTCATTCATGTTCCAACTCAACTTCATTCACCACACACTGGTATGTTGTTGGTCTTAGGCATATGAATCAGTACTTATTTCCAGGATTTCAATATTCTTTTCCTTTTCATAAAGACAATTTGTAAAATAACTTCTTCAGATTCTATATGGTAATTTCCTTGTTAAAAGGTTTTATATTAAGCTTAATTCCTCTGGGTAAAGCTTATGATGTGCAAATTTGAAAGTAAAAAGACACAAATAAAGGGTAGTGACAGAAAATTGTATGCACACATACAAAACATAGATACACATATTGCATAAAGTCAGTCACACCTTGCAAAGAACATGTGATAATTCTTTTTCTTTTAATATTAGCTCTTTCATTTTAAAATGTAATATTTTTGTCTACTTAAGGAAATCTAAATACTTTCATTACCATGATTCTTTCACTTCCATTTTGCCTTTTAATTGACATGAAATATAAAATTGAAAAACAAAAACAAAAATATCCCAAGATGCATGTGCATACCTCTAAAGAATCTTGAGATTTTTTTTAATCCTCCCAACTTTTCTTAATTACTTCATACTTAGAAATCCTGTCACAGCTTTCCTTGTCTACACACCTGGGATTTACATTCTCCCTCCTAATACACCATCACAAATGAAAACATTGTTTCTGGTTCCAAATGCATATTCAACAGCTGTTGAGGAAATTAGAAATGTGTGCTCATTTACTAACTTAACACACTCAGACTTCAGCTTAGTAGTGTAACAAATTGAAAAATTGAAAAAAGTCCCAAACTACAAAGGTCTACAAAAGATCACACTGAGCCAAGAATGAATTTATTTAGAGAAGAGGGGAATGGGGCACTAATTGCTTAATCTTCCTGAGAAAAGGACAGTTTACCTTTAGCAAATACTGAAGAAAAGCGTATATTTATTAAACTTTTTTTTATTGAACTTTTTGTCCCTTCAGATCATGCCATTCAAAGTTGACCTTTGTCTGACAATTCAAATGCCCTTCTAATGAATTTCACCTGCTTTCAAATATTAAAAATTCCCTTTCATGATAAATTTCCTTTCATGAAATTACCAGCCACTGAATTGGCGAAAGCACAGTTCTAATAGGTCTGTTTACAGTGTGAGATCCAAATAAAAGTGCCCTAGTTATGGACCTTGAGGTTCCAGCCCTGAGAGTTTCCCAATCCAATCTGGGAAGAGCAGATGCTGCAGTCATTTCAATCACTGCGGTCATGTAGACCCAGCCTCATTCTAAATTTCCTCAAGAGCTTTCATCACATGGGTTTGGCAAATTGACAACTCAGAATAGATACAGTATTGATTTGTGTCTTCTCAGTGGTGCAGGTGGAACAGGGCTATCAAAGGAGGCCCTTGAAATTAGTATGTTGACACTCATCTACTCCTGGAAGTATTCTTTTCCTCTCTATTAATCTCAGGTAAATATCTAACTGGGTGCTTTGTATGAGGTCATTCACAAAGATATTCTCTGTTTTTGTTTTTGTTTTCTTCTGTTTTGTTTTTAACATTTTTAGTGGGCCATTAGATTCAGGAGAACCTAAATTTCTTACTCTCATATTAAAATAAAAATAAGGGACGCCTGGGTGGCTCTGTTGGTTAACATCTACTTTCGGCTCAGATCACAGTGCCAAGGTCCTGGGATCGAGCCCCACATTGGGCTCCTTGCTAACCAGAGAGTTTGATTCTCCTTCTGCTATTCCCCCTGCTTGTGCGTGCGCACGCTCTCTCTCTCTCTCTCTCTGTCAAATAAATAAATAAAATATTAAAATAAAAAAGAATAGTCAAGACTTATGAGCCCCTATAAGGCTTTCAACTGCCTTCCATCTGCCCGCCTCATCTTTTGCTTTTTCAACTTGCAGGACTCAAACCTAATAGAAGTTTCAGCCTCCATGTGACCCTCCATATGCTATGGCTTCAAAGCCTGGCTATGATTGGGGCACCTGGGTGGCTCAGTTGGATAAGCATCAGACTCTTCTTTTTTTTAAGATTTTTATTTATTTATTTTTGACAGAGACACAGCGAGGAGGGAACAGAGCAGGGGGAGTGGGAGAAGGAGAAACGGTTCCCACTGAACAGGGATCCTGATGTGGGGCTGGATCCCAGGACCCTGGGATCATGACCTGAGCCAAAGGCAGATGCTTAACGACTGAGCCACCCAGGCACCCCAAGCATCAGACTCTTGATTTCACCTCAGGTCATGATCTCAGGGTCCTGAGATTAAGCCCCTCATGGGGCTCCATGCTGGGCATGGAGCCTGCTTGGGATTCTCTCTCACCTTCAGCCCCTTCCCCCACAACCCCACCAGTTCCCTCTCTCTCTCTCTCTCTCAAAATAAATAAATAAATAAACCTGGTTATGATTTAAAAACAAATGGTGCCCTCAACATACTCATTATATTGCTGTCAAACCTAAAGCAATTCATGATGGATCCCTATAGAAAATGCGCCTCTAAGAGTTTACTTTTTCTTAAAAAAATTAAATCTTATGGCCCCTTCCCCCACTTCTCTCTCTCTCTCTCTCTTTCAAATAAATAAATAAATCTTTGGGGCACGTGGGTGGCTCAGTGGGTTAATAATGGCTTTGGCTCAAGTCGTTGAGCCAAATCTCAAGAGTTGTGAGATTGAACCCTACATCAGGCTCCACACTTGTATGGAGTCTGTTGAAGAGTCTCTCTCCATGAATTCTGTTACGCTGAAAAGAAATTTAAAAAAGAGAGAGAGAGAGAGAGAGAGAGACTATGGGATGGAAACACCCAGCTGAGCACTCCTGAATTCCTGACTTACAGAAACTGAGCTAATAAATGTTATTTTAATCTGAAAAAAAAAAAGAGTCTCTCCTTCTTCCTCTCCCTCCTCCTCTGCCCCATCCCCCACTCCCACCAGCTAGCTCACACTCTTTCTCAAATAAATAAAATCTTCTAAAAAATTAAAAAATATGAATTATTTTGCCATATAAATCATCCTTTCTGAAATATTTGTGCCCCTGATATTAAAGAACTTTCATGGAAAATTAGAATAATTCTATATTTTCCATGTGAGTACCCACTTGCAAGCTAGAGGCTGTTTAGCTTGTCTAAAAGAGAAAGCAAATCTTAAAATCAATATTCATTCCTTAAACTTCAAATATTAGAAAATTCTAATTACATGAAAAACTGAATGTTTGACATCATTATATTTAGAAAACTTAAAATTAATCTCAGAACTCTGAAATCCATTTTTAAAAATACAAATGAAGTTGTTGCATGCTCACCAATTTCTTGTTAAAGTAATAGAGTTTAGAAAACCAAATCTGGTATATTTCTTTTCATTATTTTTGTTTCACAAGGACAAAATGTAAAAATCTATATGAATTTTAAGTGCAAATCACTGGCCACTCTTATAAAAAATTTTGTTCAGTAATATTTATAATTGAGTTTGAAGGCAAATAATAGAAGTATTTATCCATTAATATTCCATCTAAACTTAGTTCTAAAAATATTTTATTGTAGATAAATGGATACTTAAACTACATATAGAAGTAGTTTTTATCAAGTTTTGGTATCTGATGCCAAGTGAACAAAAATGAACAAAGATGAACAAAGTGAACTCCTTCCCCTAGTTTTTTATATATTTTCTTTGTATGGTTCCTAGTCTTAAAGATTATGTGTACCTATACATTCACACACACACACACACACACACACACTCACATATTTGAGGTTCCTAAGAATCTGTAAAGAGAACAATGTTTATAAGAAACAGTAAGTTAAAGTAAGTTACTGGTATATAGGCCTCTGCCAACTATAAGCATAAAACATTCCTTATTTAGAAAAAAATATATTTCTAGGTCAATATGCAAATGTCATTTGAAAGCATTTTGTTTTTTAGAATAAGTTGTTTCTCTTCAGTGGTTTTACAAATATCAGCTGTGTTGGTATAATATGTTTGCAAGCAAACCAAATTTATGGGCCAAAGTAGACTTGTAAAAATATATCTATATATGAATCTTAAATTTGATTCGATAAGCACACAGATGGTTCCTGCAGGTGGTAATGTCTCAACAATGGAGGCTCTTCGAATGTCTCCAATTGTCTCAATATGTCACACTCTCTCAACAGTCCTCGTGTTACCATCCCTGAATGTACATCCTGAACAGGTGTATATGACATGTGTGAAAAAGGCTGGAGATTTTCAGACCTAGAAAGGATCCAAAAACAGAAAAGAAAACTCTATTAGTAATGCAGTTAGATCAGACTTCCTACTTTCATTATAAGAACAGAATAAAATCAAATATTTAACAATAATTCTATTTGTAGCCCTGAATTAGCCAAATTGACCAATTCTTTCATTTCTAAAAAATGTCACATTTTATAGAAACAAGTTACACTCTCAACACCAGACTATGTGTAATTAACCTATGAATTGTTCACATAACTTTAGTAAAGTGTTAGGTTTTGATAAATTTCAGTTTAGAAAAATGAGTTTTGTCCTCTGATTTCAGAAAATGTCATCAAACCTTGGCAAAATCTTATTATTCTTTGAAAGTGAAACACCCCGAATCCTGTCACTTGTTCGGGTAGCATCAGCTATCTTGTTCAAAGATCCGGCAAAGACAGCTGAGATTGTATAGACTGCCGAGTCTGAATGAGGATGTGAGCAAAAAATGGTGCTTCCAGTGAGATTTCGGCCCTTCCAGGCATCTAAAGGTTTCTGTTTTAGTTACCAGAAAGAGGTCAGAACAAGCTTGTTCACTGAAACCTCTAGAGTGCAAAGGTGTTAGTTTCCTGCCCTTCTGACTCTAGCAAATATAATAGTTGCATGATTCTCACTTAGTATGAAAAGAATGATTCAGATATCATCTTAGTACTAGCTGCTCTACTGACAAGTGCACAAGCCTTTAACCTAGCTCTAATTGTAATTAGAAATAAAATTATCATACTCTAATCCAATAAATGACTAATCACTAGATTTTTCATATGTATTCCCAATAACTGTCTTTTTTCTAAAGTCACAAATGTCTTATTTTGCGTGCTAGATGCAATTGAAATGTAAAAGTGACTAAACTGATTCATGAGGAACAGTAGAAATTACTTAAACAAGATATTTTTCTTACTGCTATTTGAAGTGGTTTAAAAAGCAGCTAAGCTTCTTGGGAAACCCTGCCTTTCAGCAAGTTCCTTAGTCCATCTGTGACCCATGAACTATTGAAGATGCAGTCTTTTAAAAAAGGATATGGAAGATGAATCTCTACATTAATTTATTCATTCTTATGTAAAAATGTATCACTATATATCAATCAGACTAAAGGGGATTCTCCAGCCATGATAAAGCATGGTCACAAGATACTTTATGAAAAGTAAATGTCATTCTCTATGACATAAATCTTCACTCCATTTCTTGAAATTAGTTATATATGTGATTATGTACATAAATATCATTTTTGTCTATTTAGACCCCACACAACATAAAGAGCATAGCTTAATGATTAGGATTTTAAGAGACCTGAAATCACTGTCTATAATCTGTAATCAATATAAAATTTTTTTATCTCCAAACTTTCTAATATTCTCAATTGATCCTTACATAAAACTTTCTTCATACCCTTTATGATTCTCATAGCCTTTTCTGCACCATTTCATGTTTCCATACATTATGCCTATCACAACAACCTATCACAATACAGTGCTTTCATAATTTTTAAGATGATTAATTTTTTAATTTTGTTTTTAAAATTCTTATGAGAAATGACTAGAATTGTAACGTTTCCCTGATGTCATTCCTATAAAAATAATGGGTCACAATCATTGGAAAACAATCCATAATGATACAGTTAGACAAAGAAATGTCTGAGCAGAATCTACATTAGAATGAACATAAGACAAAAGAGTCAAGCCTGGCTGAACCCAAAGGACAAGCTATGTGAGGAACACACTTGAATAACTAACATAGATAAAATCGTGTAAGCACTGGAGGCAAAGCTATATTTTAACCTTTGATGGGTTGCCGGATTAATAAAAGTATTTTCACAAAGTTTACTATGGGATTTCTATGAAGAACAGATTGGAGGTATGACATAAAACTTCTTTGATTTCTACATGACCTTTTGATGTGTTTCTGTTTTCCCCTTAGCTTTCAAACCCTGACTCCAGCACACAAAGACATACTCTATCCATCTTCCCTGCTGTGTTTTTTCTTCATAATACCTATCACATCCAACACATGTACATACCCATTCATTTGTTTAACATATGCCTTCAATTAGATCATAGTTTCCATAAGGTAAGACATTTTTGTCTTTGTTTTTTCCCATTGTGGTAATCCCAGAAACCAGAATGTTCTCTAGCAAACAGTAAAATACAATTAATAGTGGTCATATAACAATAAGCATGAATTAATGACTGATTTAAGGTAGAAATATTCAAATGTTTTGTTATAAAAGAAACTGCAATAACTATATACCAGATGTGATCTAAGGAAATAGATAATTATATCTAAGAATATGAACGTGATGAAGTTTTGGAATATTGGTAAGGTTTAGTGGGGTGAGGTCTGGAGCCGACAACCAAGAAAGAATTCTTGAGACATTTTTGGTGCAAAATGGTGGTTTTATTTAGGCACAGGGACAGGACCCATGGGCAGAAAGAACTGCTGCTGTGAGGTGTGGCTGGTTATATATTTGGGAGTTGGGGAGGTGAGGACAAAGGGGGTGTCCAGAGGACTGTCCTATGTCCTATGACTCTTGGGATACTGGAGGCCTGGTGTCAAGCCAAGGCTCTTTTTCCCTCTAATAAGGCACTAACATGAAGACAGTTGGGAGTTTCCCGGAAGAATGTTACATTCCTCCTATCACATATCCTTGTCCATGGGCTGCAGGTTCAAAAGAAATTCAATCTTATTTACATTTCCTTCTGCCTCAGCTTCCCTCAATTTCTTGGAGAGGAAGATGATGTTAGGGCTCCAGGAAACTTATGGGTCTCTGGAAGTTAGGCTATTAATAAGAAAGCTTTTTCCTTGTAAGTCACGAAGACATTTGCAAACTGAGGGACACTCCAGTCCTGTGGGACTGTGATCTTATCACAGTGATCTCTAAAAACCATTTGTTTTTCCCTTAACCATCCCTGGAATGCCTGAAGAATGTCACACATATCACGGTGGGGGGAGGGGGGTGTAGGGTGCCAACTTCTGCTTTGCCCTCAGCTAGCCTTCTGCTCCCTCATCAAAAGTTTCTAGAAAAAGGGATTTTTAACCCTTTGGAGGATATATGGATCTATGTGTAGGGGCTGTAAAATATATCTTTATTGTTGGGGTTAATGTAGAGTGTGAAGTCATCCATAATACCTGGCTTGCTAAAATCTAACATGGAGGCAGTTGGGGGAGATGGACAGTTTCAGAGAAGGACATAGGCCTTTCAAATGTCAGGCCTGGCAAACACTCTACCTTAGGATGCCTGCAGGAAGTTGCCTTTGCTCCAGCTTTCTTAGCCCAGACAGCTGCCATTTGATCTAATAGATGTATGCATTGTCCCCTAAAGCTATGTTTAGCAGCATAGAACAAGTGAAGCCCACATTGTGTCTTTCCCATAATCAGACTCTTCTGTTTTCTGTAAGACCCCTTGCTACACATCACTTGCTTAAGAAAAAGAGTAATAAAGATTTGTGATTATCCAGAAGCATGAGTAAAGGTGGGAGCAAAGAAGAGCAAAGGGTCTTTGTCTCTGACTGTTGACCCCCCCTGCCTCCTGTCTTTCACAGCAAAGTCGGGAATAATCTTCCATCGGTGGGTACAGGGATTGCTGGCCATTCCATGTATATTTATACAGAGTTAAAGCTGAATTCTGAGCAAGAAGTTATTCAATTTTATGAACAACCCTAAATGACAAAATAAAATTTAGTGTTTATATTCTGGTTTTTTCCTTCTGTTGAGTAACAATATATGCTAACTCTATTGGAACTTACACAAGCATTAATACATAAGAAAATAAACCCACATTACTCCACAGATTAAAATAAACCACTCCTACCATTTTGGCACATGCATTCAGGCCTTTAAAAATAATTTTGGGGGCGCCTGGGTGACTCAGTCATTAAGCATCTGCCTTCAGCTCAGGTCAGGATACCAGGGTCCTGGGATCAAGCCCTGCGTCAGGCTCTCTGCTCAGGGGGAGCTTGCTTCTCCCTCTGCCTCTCCCTTTGCTCTGTTCCCTCTTTTGCTGTGTGTGTCTCTCTCTGTCAAATAAATAAATAAATAAAATCTTTTAAAAAATATTAATAATTGTGATATTATAGTTGTAATCCAACAGCATTAACAATGTTATATTTGCTTTCTTTTATATATATATTATATAAAGAGAGCATTATCTATCATTAGCCTTTCAAAGATCATTAAAAAGTTGGTATTTCCATCTAATTATATTCTTTATATTGTCCAAAAAATATTGTGGTTTCTTCTGAATGTTGGTAAGTTCAAAGGTTTTAAAATTTCTTCAAGTTACTCATTCAGTCAAAGTTGTGGAAAATATTTTTGGAACTCCTACTTTGTCTCAGACACTCAGCTGTGGTGATCACTGAATAAAACCAGCGTGGGTCTTGCACACAGCATGTTTTCTTATGAAAAGGGAGCAGACGTTAAACAGTGAATAATGAAAGAACACATTATAATTATGTATATGAAGGGCAGAGATAGGTCCATGAGATTGTAACTGGGGAACCATATTATTGTCCTTGTAAATATAGATTTCATAATAAAAGTAAAGAGGCTTCCAATATACATATACACTTTTTTATAAACTTATTATATACATGTGTATATATAGTGCTATTTATATATTTTAAAAAGGAAAAAAGAGAAATTCACTAAAGTATGGACATGTGGTTATGTGAACCTCAGCATTTTAAGACCATATAATAGTATGTATTAAAATATTATTAGATCTGGTAATGCTAGGAAAAATGATAATTTATGGTGAACATCATGAGCATTTTATTTTTTTTTAAAGATTTTATTTATTTATTTGACAGAGATCACAAGTAGGCAGAGAGGCAGGTAGAGGAAGAGAGGAGGAAGCAGGCTCCCTGCTAAGCAGAGAGCCCGATATGGGACTCAATCCCAGGACCCTGGGATCATGACCTGAGCCGAAGGCAGAGGCTTTAACCCACTGAGCCACCCAGGTGCCCCCATCATGAGCATTTTAAAGGAAAATTGTACTTCAACAGGAATTTTTTTGATGTGTAGTCCAGTTATTGTCTTGCACTCATATCTATTCTCTTGTCAAAGGTAACACTTTTTAGAATATTCACATACAATTTCTGCATAATAATATGATTCTAAGACTTATTTTTCTAATGAGCACATTTATCATTTCTTCAAGTAGCTTCTGATGTTCAAGCAGGGAAGGCTCTCGGTTCTGTTTGGAGATCCATCAGGCAGAACCTTCAGGGGCAGTTGACTTTTTTAAGGGGTCAGACATCGAAGGGTCAGGTCTGAAGAGTCTGACAGATTCCTGTCCAAATCCTTCCCTTTTTAAAGGGATTGAAACTGTGTCGGGTCTCTACAGACCTCCTCTGCTTCTGCTCCTTATCAGTTCTGGGGTGTCAGCTGATGTGGGTCCCCATTGGATATCCGCATTGGAGATCTAGCTGTAGTACATTAACTGCTTGTGTCATTGCTTGACACAGGTTCCTGCTTGGCATGAGAGACTCCGTTTTGCTCTCTACACCACCCCAAGAATTTCTTTAAGTGAGAAAATAATATAACCCACTAAAATTATATACCCACTAACATATATTATATATAGATAATATAAACCCACAAATATAAATATATATAATATATATGTTACACATATATATAAAATATACCCACTAAATATATTATTAAAAATAATATAACCTACTAAACATTTCTTTCGGATCAGAGTTTATGTGCTAGTTCAAGATGCCCTTTAAAATTCTCCAACTGTCCTTGTATTAAGATCTGTGATTTTAACAAGGAGTAGTATTTCAAGGCATTTCTGCATTTCTGCAACTACATTAGGTTTTTGCACCCCTTCCTTCAACTCTGTACCCTCCCCATTTCTTCCTCTCACCCCTGCCCAGTTCATGATTTTTGTAACATTGTTAAACATTTATATGAATGCAGGTTAAATATTTAAATAGATTTAAGTTGTTCTCCAACGTGAATACTAAGAATGTATGCATCGTAGTAGAACCATCTGAAAATGCATGAATCCCATTGCTTGAAACAGCAAAAAATTATCCCAGAATGGGTCACACACAGGTTATATGATTGTCAATAAAATACAGACATTCAGTCTTCACCTGCTTAACGGCATGATGACAAACAAATCTAAACAGCATGCAAAAGTCCCAAAATTCTGAATCTGTCTTCCAAGCGGTTGAGACAGTTTTATACCCTGATGCTTTCTTCCTTGCTTACATGCATTTGACTGGCTAGAATATTTGTAAGCAATACTAGGGTTATTTTGCAACCCCAGTCTCTTCCTCTTTTCAAGCCTCTGGCTGGCATCTCACACAGCTCGAAACAGACATCTTCGGAGGTAAAGCCTCCCCGGCGATTCCCAAACGGATTCCCATTAGAAGGAGGTCCCTGCTCTAAAAGCTGATCACGTTCTCGACCTGGTGCAGAGTAAAACACTCTCTGGTTCAACTCTTAGGGGCTGGGAGCACAGCCACCAGAGACCTAAACTCTGGCACTGCTTGGCTGCGGAACCGGCAGGAACCCGCGGCCGGGAAGCGCCACCCCCTCTCGGGCGGACACCGAGGGGAGCGCTCCCGGTCCCGGCTCCTCCTGCTTCTCACCCCACCTCCAGAAAAAGGGAACCAGAAAAATAAAAGCCCAACTTGAAAGTGCGTCTAATATAAGCCAAAGGGTTCCCACCCTCACTCTTCGCTTCAACTTCAACCTTGCTCCAGCTCCAGCTCCAAGCTCCAAGCTCCAAGTTGAAATCCAGCTGTCTTTCCCCCACCCCACCTCCCCAGGTAGAGCTGCGGAGAAATCTCCAGGCTCGGTCGCCTGTTGATAGCCCTCGGCTGAAGGCGTCCTTGGCGGCACAGCCTCGCAGACCTAACTGTCACAAGCTTGAGTTTCAGGCTACGATAGAGCGAAGCGCACTTACCTAACAGCGTGGGGCTGGGCTTTACTGGAGTAAACTAGGTTAAGAAGAAAAGATCTGACTGCCCTGAAAGTTGCGTTGTGTGTGTGTGTGTGTGTGCGTGTGTGTGTGTGTGTGTGTGTTTACCCCCCACCCCCTTCCACCCCTGCGCAATAGCACCAGTCCAACAAAGAGGAATCTTGAATTGGTGAATTATGCTAAGCCCTCGTTTCTGAAACTAGAGTCGCGGCATCTGATGGCACCTGTCAGGCAGGACGACCAGACTAGGAAAGAGACCAGGTAGGAACTAGGGACGGGTGAGGGGCGCCAAGTGATGCGGACCACAGTCTCAGCCCTGCTCTGATGGGCTGGTGGTGGGAGCCCCG
>PISX010023681.1:0-29352 GCA_004024625.1 Mellivora capensis
TGCAAATGGCAAGATTTCATTTCTTTTGATGGCTGCATAGTATTCCATTGTGTATATATACCACATCTTCTTTATCCATTCATCTGTTGATGGACATCTAGGTTCTTTCCATAGTTTGGCTATTGTAGACATTGCTGCTATAAACATTCGGGTGCACGTGCCCCTTCGGATCACTACATTTGTATCTTTAGGGTAAATAGCCCAGGTATATTCTAGAATCAGATCTTACAGAAACATCAGGGACCTCAGAGTACATCTAATTGAGCCCCTTGTAGTATGAATAAGAATACTGAGGCTCAGAAAGGTTAAATAAGTTATACAGCCACATAGCTGCAACAGAACAAAGACTTGGAACCAGAACACTTAGTTTTGGTGTGCTCTCCAGGAGCCACATCTGCCTCTCTTATAGTGAATGGAAGTTTCCATTAAATTTGGTAATCAGAACTTTTTCCTGTCCATTAAATATTTTTTAATCTTATTTCTAAGATCATTCTCCAAAAAGGAACCCAGTTTTCTGTCCTTATACATGAAATACATTAGCAATGACTGAACTGCCTTTGATGATTGACCTGCGGAGAGGCTGGCATTTTGCAAATGAGTGATCATAGTAGAGTAAGGTAGATGGAAATGTAAAAGTTGTAGATGACTAGATGAAATCTATACTAACTTGAATTGAATTGCCACTTTAAATACATAGTGTTTTAGAGTTTTATTCTGTCCCCTAAAGTTAAGGAAAAAAATAATTTGGGCTAGTTAATGGTTTCATACAATGGAGGCTTTTTGGCATTTATCTTGGGATTTAAATTACAGAACAGTCCTGATATAATATAAAAGGTAGCCCAACTTTCCAACTCTGGACAATTTTACTCCATTTATTTCCTCAGAACCTGTATTTGATTTAATGTCAGTTCTTGTGGTATGTTTTGGGAGAAGGGGAAGAGAGAAATCAAAATAATACGAGGAACAGTTCCATACTCTTTCCTTTTTCCCTCTACTGATATCAAAGCTCTGAGTTGTACTTCTAGTTTTTAATCATTGCCCTTAAGTTTTAAAATAGTGCCATCTTCCTGACCAAAACCTTACCATGCTTCTGTACTCTGACCCCTTTCTCCTTTTTTTAAACATTTGGTTAAATGTTTTCTGTTTAATTTCTTTTTCTGTGTTTTTTTTCAACAATGGTCCATGGGTAGCAAATAATTTTAGTCTTTATAAATCTGCAAGTATCTGTCTTTCTCCCTTTCTCTTGCATGAGAGTGTAGTTAGATATTGAATCCCAGAATGCATATTCCTTTCCCTCAGGTGTGTGAAAATATTACTCCATGGGCCTCTGCCATCTAAACCTGTTTTTTTGTTTTTTGGGGTTTTTTTTTAGGTAATCCTTTTTTCCCACTAGCGACTCTTAAGATTTTCAATTTACCCATATCTACTGCTGTTTCATTACGAGGCACCTAGATATAGCTTTATTTTTATGTATTCTGCTTTATTCTCAAGGTGCACCTTTAACAGAGGATGTAGACTTTTTTATAACTGTGGTAAATTCTCAGCTCTTTTCTTGACATATTTTTCCTGCCCTTCCTTCTGGTCTCTTTTTCTATAAAGCCTATTAAACATGTACTGAACCTCTCACACATACTTCTTTTCATATCCCTTAACTGCTTTGTCTTATTTTTTTAATTTTTCTATATCACTGGGCTATACTATGGGAACACTCCTCAGTACCAATTTCTAACAAGCTGATGGTCTTTTCAACTTCATCCAATCTTGAGTTCCTAGCAAATGTTAATTTTTTTTATTTTAATGATTCATTTCTTTCACTTCTGCAACTGTACAGTGGTTCTTCTCCATATCTACTTGGTCTTCTTTCCTTTATGCCAAGATATGTTTCTCTTTCTTACTCTCTTTTGATGTTATTCTTTATCTCTTTGGAGATCCTAAATAAAATTTTTTCCAACAACACCATTCTTTTTAAACAAGTGGAATGAGTTTATCCGCTAATTGCTCATTTTCTTGGATATCTTAGTACTAGTTTTCTTTAGTGATTTAAACTTCTGGTTTGGAAACTCATCTTGAATTTGGGGTACTTTTCCTGACACTCTATACAGGGTCAGATATGTCCGACTAGATAGTTTGCTACTGCTTCTACCAGCTTTTCAAGGAACCTTTAGTTAGATCTCACGGAGCTCTTGACCTATGAAGATAAGAGAGATATCACTAATAGAGACACTGTACTAGTAGGTGGCTTTTCTAAAATCCCAGTTACTAGGCAGGTTCAGAAGTCTTTCACTTCTCTAAGTACACAAATTTAGAGCCTTTTATGGACATTTTTATCCCAGAATTGAACAACTGACTAGTTCTCCTTGACTCTGCCTCTGAAGTCTGAAACTATTCCCTGTGCACAATTCATTTCTATTCTGCTCTGGGGCCAAGCTGGTATTGACTTCAATATGACTATTGTAATAAAAATTAGTTCCATTCATCAAGTATTTCTACTCTTCCCTCTAGACAGTAGGATGTTATCTTTCTTCCTTGGACATGGCCTTGGGATTTGATTTGGTGAATGAAAGATAAGTGGATATGGCACATGTATTCTCTAGAAGGGCACTATAAAAAGCTAGTGTATGACTCATCATGCTCTTTTTCACTCTGCCATAGCAACTAGCAAAGTTCTAAACCCATCCACCTGGAGTCAAGGTGAGGACATCATGGACTAAAGCCCCAAGTCATCTCACAATGAAAATGTAATATGAACAGGTGTGGCTGGGGTGGCTCAATCCATTGAGCATCCACCTCTTGACTTAGGCTCAGGTCATGATCTCAGGGTTGTGATATCTGGCTCTGCACTGTACATAGAGCCTGCTTAAGAGTCTCTCTTTACCACTTCCCTCCTCCCGTGCCTGCATGCCTGCCCACATGTGCATTCCCTCTCCCTCTCTCTCTCTAAATAAAATAAAATTTTTTTAAAAAAGTAGAACATGAACAAGAAGTAAACTTTTCTGTTTTAAGCCACTAAGATTCTGGTGTTGCTTTCTGCTACAGCCAAACCTGGACCATCTTGACAGATGTAATTATGTTAGCTCTTTTTAATTTTCACTTTAATTTTTACCTGCTATTGTGTTTGGAGCAGAGAGAAGCTTCAAAGCATAAATTTACAATGCAATCTTGCTAGAAGTCCAATCTCTAAGGAATCTTAAATACTGTGATATAAATAAAATAGACAGGCATGAAATACTAAATGAACTATAAACATATATGTTTTTGTGTCAAAGTATGTGGCTTCACTAATAAGTATTATAAATAGATAAATTGATCATCCTCAAGTTCTTCCTCAATTCTTTCAATTATGAATGTATTGTTATACATGGAGAGAGACTTTCAATCCCTTTTTATTTCCTCTGTAAAATACATTAGTAATAAATTCCTTTCTTTGTTATTACTCAGTCAATTTCACTGTATGTTTTCACAACATCTCTGGCCAGGAACTTCAGTGAATAAAGCTGGGAATTGGCAATTTTCCCTATATTCCTTTCTTTGTGTCTTTGTTTCCTGTCTTTGTTCTTTATCTGTAAAGAACCTGTCTTTTTCCTTCAAAATCTCTGCCCCGTGACTCCCTACTCAATCAGTCCATCCACTTAAAAAACTTTCTCTCAGCTCAAAATCATATGTCAATCATGTGTGTCATGTAAGAATTAGCAAATGTCGATGAGGATTGAAGAAAAGGGAACAATTGTATATTATTGGTAGGAATATAAACTGGTACAACTACTGTGGAAAATAGTAAAGAGGTTCCTCAAAAAGTTAAAAATAGAATTACCATACAATCCAGTAATTCCACTATTGGGTATTTCCCCAAAGAAGATGAAAACACTAATTTGAAAAAAATATATGTATCCCTATAATTATTTCCACATTATTTAAACTAGCCAAGGTATGGAATCAACTTAAGTGTTCATTGATAGATAAGTGGATAAAAAGAGTAATATACCTATACAATAGAATACTACTCAGCCACAAAAAAAGAATGAGATTTTGCCATTTGTGACAACATGAATGGATCTAGAAGGTATTACGCTAAGTGAAATAAACCAGAAAGAGAAATACCATATGATTTCCCTTATGTGTGGAAACTAAAAAACAAAACAAATAAACAAAACAGAAATAGAACCATAAATACAGAGAACAAACTGGTGATTTCCAAAAGGGAGGAAATTGGGAGGATGGGTGAAACAGTTAAGGGGACTAAAAGATACATACTTCCAGTTATAAAATAAATTTAAGGCACAGGGGTGAAAAATATGTTGTAGGGTATATAGTCAATAATATTGTAATAATATTGTATGGTGACAGATTATAACTAAATTTATCAAGGTAGCATAATGTACAGAATTATCAAATTGCTATGCTGTATACCTGAAACTAATATAACACTGTATGTCAATAATACTTCAATTTTTAAAAATAATGGGTGTCATAATCTAAATAAGCATATGTCAACCATTCTATCTATAAGGGTTAACTATATTTTTAATCATTCATTTATTCATTCTTTCAACAAGTATTTATTAAGCATCTGCTATAACAAACATTACTACATTAGAAACAAAACACGAAAACTATATAGTTTTCTGATCTTAAAGAGTTAGAAATCTAGACAGGGCAAGAATAAATAATGACACAAGTAATTACACAGGTAATATAAGCAGTAAAAAGGAATATTCTCTGCAAGTACAGAGATGAAACTATTCATCTTGATTTAATCGCAGAATGAAAGGTTTTGTCCTGTTTGAGAACTATTATATGCTAGGAGCCAAGAAGAGATTTTCTGAACCAGAAAACCTTTCTAGTGATACAGAAACCATGGTGAATGGGTGACCACATACTTTGTTTCTTTGTAACATGAGTCCTGCCTATGACCCTTCAACCCAAATTCATAATTGGACAAAATTGTTCCTCCATCCCTGGAAGTGAAAATTGGGTAGAATGTCTCAGTATTTAACTGTCTATTTAATATTAAATGTTTTCCTATCAATTTTTCTGGAAGATAGTTTCATTTTCAAAATGAGCAGACTGAAGTTTGATTTTATCTTACTGTTGATGTCTCAAGGAAATATTTTCTAATAAGTATATAAATCACATGCCTAGTGATAATCATGTAAGAGATTTAGAAAACTCTTTCCTTCCACCTTGACTCTGGATTTATGAAACTGACATGCATATAGTATATTACAGTGTATTACAGTTTTCAGACTTCTGCATATATTATTATCCACTTTTTTCCTCAGAGCAACCTTGTGAGAGATTCAGCTCAGACCTGAACCTACAGTCTGTGCTGTATCACCTATAATCTGGAATGTACCAGTGAGGTCCATTCTACAAGTCTTTTTTTTTTTTAAGATAAGATTTTTATTTATTTATTTGACAGACAGAGATCACAAGTAGGCAGAGAGGGAGGCAGAGAGAGAGGAGGAAGCAGGCTCCCCACTTGAGCAGAGAGCCCGATGCAGGGCTCGATCCCAGGACCCTGAGATCATGACCTGAGCTGAAGGCAGAGGCTTTAACCCACTGAGCCACCGAGACGCCCACCATTCTACAAATCTTATTGACAGCAAATTCCTACCAGAATTTGTTTCACATTTGTTGTTTAGGTATTTAGGAACTTTGTAAGGCCTGAAACAATGTATCAAGATTGTGATTAAAAAATCCATTGATTATAATGGGGAAAAAAAAATCTCTTTTTTTTTTTTTTTTTTTTTTTTTTTTTGCACAGCATGTATCAAATAAATTTCTATGTTCAAAGGGTTGGAATAAGAAAGGGTCATTGGGTTGTAACTGAGGGCAGAAGAGAAGGAAAGAATAAATTCCCCATTTGGCCCTGAAGAAAACTTTGTTTTTTTCCTTTATCAAAAGTTTTTTCATTTCCAGTGGTGAAAACTAACAGATTTTACTCTGTTGTCTCTCTCTCTCTCTCTCTCTCTCTCTCTTTCTCTTCATTTTATAAACACTATTAGAGTAATAACCGAAAGCTTTAAAGCTATAGCTCAGGACCTAATCAAAGTACTAACTGTAGTGCAATTCTACTTACAACAAAATTGACAAGGGGAAGAAATGACAAAGAAATAATTCCAAAGTCACCCAGCAATTTTTCCTGAAGTTCTAGTTTCCCACTTCCAATTGGAAATCTGATTTCCCTTTCTTTACCAACTCTCTTTACCTCTTCTTCTTATGCAACATTTATCTTTTTTTTTAAGACAAATAAATTTTTTGTAAAAACTGAAAAACAAAGCTAGCATGTTCAATAGCATGGGATTGTGAGAGAACTTGCTAAGTTTAGAGAATAACTAGCATTTCAGTACAGACAGAAATACCACTGGCATAGAACAAGAGAGAGGTCAAGATCAGAGCCTGAGTGCATCTGTAGACCACACAAATATGTCTGGGTCATTTTGATCACAGGATTTCACCCACTATTACATTATTTCATATACCAGCCCCACTTCATTAAAATTCTTCACAAGTACTACTTTAATGACTATACATTCCATCAAATTAACAACTGTGATTTAAGGATAACTTGAATGTTGTGTATTCATGTGTTCTTTTCCACCATTACAAATATCACAACAGTAAACATCTTTATAAATCTTTGCTTGTTATAGTTCATTTCCTAGAAGAGGTACTTCCGAGGCACCTAGGAGAGGTAAGACTAGAAACATATTTAGTTCAAAGAAGCCAGACATAATTATGACCCTATTCCAGGTTCTCATCTTTTCTTAGATTACAAAAATGTCAGCATATAAATCTTTCCTAGGCCATGCATAAAAGTATGTTCTCTGTATAGGCATAGCTACATGACTTGATACACAGAAGTGAGATAGACAGAGACATGAACAATTTTAAAAGTATACCCGAAATGATATGCTACATTGTTTTAATTAGAGTTACATTAAGTTTCATGAATTTAATGTTCCCTAGGGGGAGAAAATGGGCTTTTTCTACTTAATCCCTCACTTAGACATTCCCATGAGTCTCCATGTTTTCATTTGTTTTCTGGAGAACAGGAGAGCAAGTCACATCTCACCCTCTGACTCGGAGTTTCCCTTTTTTTTTTTATAGGAATGAGTCAGAAGGATTTCTGAGACAGATGGCTCTCCTGAAATGTATACCAGAAAAGCCTTCTCTTAAATAACTTAATCCTGGACTTTTTAAAACAGGAAAAGACCCCCCAAATCACTTAGCCCAATGTGAAGTGTGATCCACATTCTGTTAGTGGTACCAATTGCAGACTGCTTAAATGATGCAAACTGTCATTATGGAAACATTGTTCCTGGTATGATTTTCACTGGGGTCCAGAAGTGTACTTCCTTTAAGCTAGTATTTATTTATTTATCTGTTTGTTTGTTTTTAGGATTATGTTTATTGCAAGTGAGAGTACCTTTTTGTTTGTTGTTTACTTTAAATTTCTTTTTCAAATATATATTTTTTACAAGTGAGGTGAGGCAATGGAATATGGTAGGTACAAAAGCAGACAGTTGGATTTGTCAATGTGTAAACCCTCGAAGGGGGCATATAAATGACCAAAGTTTGTGAAACAACTCTCCTAGGCTGATCTTCTCATTTCTTGTATAAGAACGAGGGAAGTGAAGTAATTTACCCCAAATCACCCAATCTAAGAGCAGCACCCAGACCTCCTGCTCCCGGTACTATTCTTTGTTTGTACCTATGCAACTGCCTCTGTAATGATCTCTTGCAACAGGTATATTTATCCCTATGTCCAAAGTAGGATGAAGTCAAATCTGGCGAATGAGAAGTGTGCCAAAATAAGCAAACATATTCTAAGTTTCTTCTTTCTAAGAAGTAGATGTTGGGTGTCCGGGTGACTCAGTTGGGTGACTGCCTTTGGCTTAGGTCATGACCACGGAGTCCTGGGATCAAGTCCTGCATCAGGGTCCCAGCTCCGTGGGGAGTCCCACCTTCTCCCCTCTCAAGCTCATTCTTTCTCTCTCTCTCTCTCTCTCAAATAAATAAACAAAATCTTTTAAAAATATATTTTAAAAAAGAAGTAGCTGTCATTTTCACCAGAGGTAGGAAAATTAAGCTGTTGTCCCTCACACTCCCAAAGACAATCATTATGCCATTTCTTATGGGTGCACTGGGCTAGAACTGTGGAGATAATAGGTTATTATAGGAAAATTTGGCGTTGACATTTGTAAGATAAATTTGCAGTCAATTAGATGAAAAATTATCCATTAGATAAAGTAAGTGTACCAATTACTGTGAAGATGGCCAACTGCTAATAATATAATTGAAATTTAGAGAAAGGAAGACTCAGCCCTCCAGAAACTCACTACATCGAAGACAGTGATACAATCGTGTAAACAATTGTGCTCTCAGCCATTTTCTGTTCTCAGAAGTTTCCTAATCAGATGTCATTTTTGTGAATATATTAAAATCCCACCCTGTAATTAGCTCCAAGATATTTCAGCTCTTTGCCACAACATGTAAAAATAACAAAACAGGGGCGCCTGGGTGGCTCAGTGGGTTAAAGCTGCTGCCTTCAGCTCAGGTCATGATCTCAGGGTCCTGCGATCGAGCCCCGCATCGGGCTCCTTGCTCAGTGAGGAGCCTGCTTCTCTCTCTGCCTCTGCCTGCCTCTCTGCCTGCTTGTGCTCTCAGTCTCTCTCTCTCTGTCAAATAAATAAAATCTTAAAAAAAAAAAAAAAACAGCTACACATTGATCCATTTTAATACATGTAGACATGTAGCACTGATAACCCAAGGATGCTATTTTGGGGATAAAAATACCAAACCTAGATCACTAGGTAAGTGATGATTGCTTTTCAGTTCATCTTGGAAGGGGGCAATTTTAGCCCTGCCAATGGGGGAGAAAGAACCTCATCCCACCGAGGGTGCTCTCCGCAGCTGTGAAGTAGCTCTCAGGGGCTGGCTGCTGAGGTGCCTCCATCTCAATTGAACAAAATGGGAAAAAGTGAGAGACAATCCTGCAAAGGAATGGCCTAGTATTGAATTCTTTTTCATCTTCAATGATTTGGGGGCCCATATGAATTTAAAATGTAAAATGAAATATTTATCAACAATCAAAAACAGACATGTCAGATTGCGTTATCTGAATTCAATGTCTCTTCCATCTCTGAGAATAGAAGGCTGTTTCAGAGGAGCGTGGGTTCACCCTGCAAACCCTCCTTTCAGGGGAGACGCTGTGAAATGTTAACCCTGTCGGTTCAAAGGAGCTTTTCTAGTGAATGGAACTTCAAATTCAACTAACCATTAAATGCAAAGTGCCTTCCATCTTTATTCCAGAATTTTTAATTATTTTCCATCAGTAAAATGTAATAAGAATGGTTACCACTTTAAGCCTTATTGGGTGCCATAAAGAATAAATACTTTTTACTTAATCTTTACAAAAACCTTGCAAAGCAGATGTTAATATCTGTCATTTTATAAATGAGGAAAATAAGCCTTGTTTATGATAAATACATTATTGGCTACCAATGGGAAGAAACTGCATTTGGACCAAGATATGTTTGTCTCTTTAAATACTGAAGTCTTCTCATTACTATGAGGCCTTTCTTTTACAAAATTTCTTTTCCTAATTCCCTAACTCTACAACTAAAAGGCTTCTCCTCATTACTCTCTGCACTATTGGCAGGGTTCCATTTGCATCCTATTGGTCTTACCTCTTTTTTTGTTGTTGTTGTTGTTGTTAACATATAATGTAATTTGCTCCAGGGGTACAGGTCTGTGAATCATCAGATTTACACAATTCACAGCACTCACCATAGCACATACCTCCCCCATGTCCATAACCCAGCCACCCTATCCCTACCCCTCCTACCCCCCAGCAACCCTCAGTTTGTTTCCTGAGATTAAGAGTCTCTTATGGTTTGTCTCCCTCCCAACCCCATCTTGCTTCATTTTTTCCTCCCTACCCCCCACAATCCCCACCCTGCCTCTCAAACTCCTCATATCAGAGAGATCATATGATAATTGTCTTTCTTTGATTGACTTATTTCACTTAGCATGATACACTCTAGTTCCATCCATGTCATTGCAAATGGCAAGATTTTGTTTCTTTTGATGGCTGCATAGTATCCCATTGTATATATATACCACATTTTCTTTATCCATTCATCTCTTGATGCACATCTAGGTTCTTTCCATAGTTTGGCTATTGTGAACAGTGCTGCTATAAACATATGTTTTTATGGTACATATGCCCCTTCAGATCACTACATTTTTATCTTTAGGGTAAATACCCAATAGTGCACTTGCTGGGTCGTAGGGTAGCTCTATTTTCAACTTTTTGAGGAACCTCCATACTATTTTCCAGAGTCACTGCACCAGCTTGCATTCCCACCAACATTGTAGAAGGATTCCCCTTTCTCCGCATCCTTACCAACATTTGTCATTTCATGACTTGTTAATTTTAGCCATTCTGACTCGTGTGAAGTAGTATCTCACTGTGGTTTTGATTTGTATTTCCCTGATGCCTAGTGATGTGGAGCACTTTTTCATGTGTCTGTTGGCCATTTGGATGTCTTCTTTGCAGAAATGTCTGGTCATGTCTTCTGCCCATTTCTTGATTGGATTATTTGTTTTTTAGGTGTTGAGTTTGATTAAATTCCTTATAGATCTTGGATACTAGCCCTTTATCTCATAGGTCATTTGCAAATATGTTCTCCAATTCTGTCAGTTGTCTTTTGGCTTTGTTAACTGTTTCCTTTGCTGTGAAAAACCTTTTGATTTTGATGAAGCCCCAATAGTTCATTTTTACCCTTGCTTCTCTTGCCTTTGGCAATGTTTCTAGGAAGAAATTGCTGCAGCTGAGGTCGAAGAGGTTGTTGCCTGTGTTCTCCTTAAGGATTTTGATGGATTCCTTTCTCACATTGAGGTCTTTCATTCATTTTGAGTCTATTTTTGTGTGTAGTATAAGGAAATGGTCCAGTTTCATTCTTCTGCATGTGGCTATCCAATTTTCTCAACACCATTTGTTGAAGAAACTATCTTCTTTCCATTGGACCTTCTTTCCTGCTCTGTCAAAGATTAGTTGACCATAGAGTTGAAGGTCTATTTCTGGGCTCTCTGTTCTGCTCCATTGCTCTATGTGTCTGTCTTTGTGCCAGTACCATACTGTCTTGATGATTACAGCTTTGTATTGTCTTACCCTCTTTTAATGGTCATAAAGTATCTCAATGCCCTTTGTCTCCTTTCAGATTCCTTTCCCATGCTGTCCCTTGCCATTTCTAGATTCCAAAGTTTTGTACAGTACTTTAATACCATCTGTGGCCTGGATCTCCCGACCATATCCAGGTCATTTCTAGAATGCCCAGAAGGAGTCTCACAGATACCTGATCCCCAGGTAAAGTATCTAGAAGCATCCTATTGATCTTTCTCCTTAACACTGAGTTTAGACTTACATACTCAACTAATCTGGTTAGGTTTTTCTTTTTCCCAATTAAACTGACTAGTAATTTAAATCAAATTAATGAAGTCAATTCGACCAAAAATTTACAAGCCAACTGAAAATTACGGCTCTCCTCAAAGCCATCTACCAATGCTGAGGTATTCTTTGTGACTGTCAGATTCTGTCTTACTTCATTTCTTTCAAAAGCTTCCCTAAAATCTGAAGGAAAAGGCCAGAGACACAAGTAATAGAAAAACTTGCTGATTTCCTAACATTCTGTGGTTGGCAGAGTCTCCAAACTTTCAACCATCATCCGCCATTTCCCTCCAGTAGAATCTTTCTGGATAGAGATGAGCAGCACACTCATACAGACACACACACACACACACACACACACACAGTGTCTGAGGTGAGGACAGCCTGGGTAAAAAAACTTCATGCTGCCATGGCTGCAGTTTGCCAAATTGTTTTCCTACTTGGAAGGCACAGGTAATGAAAATACCCATTTTCAATTCACCATTTCTTTCATAGGGCATGTGTGAATGGATGTATGGGTCACACTCCTTATTTCCACCAAAACAAAGCTGCTTGTCTTAAGTCTATAATTGTTTTTAACAGCTTCACTCAATATTCCTATAAGGACCCTATTATCCACAATAAGTGTTAAGAAATGTCCCCTGTCTTCCCAGAGATATATATTCTTTGCTGGGCATATTTTCCAGTTTAATCATCACGACCCCATGGAAAAACTTGTATTGTCTGCATTATAAAGTAAGAAAGACAGAACACAGAATATAACAATCCAGGGCTATACTGTCTATACTCCCTAAAGCCCATACTCCATTTTATCTCAGTCTCCTGCTTCCCAACCCATTTATTCCTATTGTGACACTGCCCTTTGGCCAGTATATTGTCTTGCCTAGTTGGTGGTTAAGGAGATTTTTTTTTCCTTAGTCACATCATTAATGAGCTAGGGTAACTTGCCTTACATGTGTCACGGGCAGCTGCCACATAGAATTTCAATTTTTCCAGCCAGGCAGAGCTATGTGTTCTTAAAACCCAAAGCAAATGCCATAGTGTGCACTGCCAGTGGGATCCTCTTTGTTAGCAACATAAAAAGAAGTCCATTTCACTCCAGAAATAGCAGCCTCTTCTCCTTTTTTCAACACAGCACACAAGACAGTAAAGTCTCTGTCACACTATTTATGGAAATCATTTATGATTGCACTTGGACCTTCAGGCATTTCTGCCCAGGCTCCGTTCACCACCTCCAGGAATCCTGCCAATCTGATGCACTCACATCAGATGCATTAAGACTTCGTTTTTTATTGTCCTACTGGTACCTTATCACTATTGCTGTAATAAAGAGTTTTATTTCAGAACCAAACAATTATTTGCTAGGATATGTTGAAGCTAGAAAACTGGTTTGTACCTCAAGGAGCAGTGAGAACGTAAGAAAATCTGCTCTCTTGCTACTGCATTGATTCCTGGAGGTAGACAGGAATGGATAAGAATTAAAATGCCCTCCATCCAGAGAATTGTTCAAAAAGAGTTTGATTAAGCATGCAATCTTTTCAGAAGGGCTGCCAAAATTGTAGGCCTAGTTTTAAGTCAAAGAGGCTGTCAGATAAATTGACACTTAAGACCAAATATTCAAATGCACAGACCTATATTTTTATCTGCTATAAATTCAGAAGGAAAAGAAAAAACATCCTTTTCTGACAATGTGGATATTTTGCTGGATATCTCTACTTGAGTCCCATCATTTGCCATTCAATAAGTAATTTATTAATTGCCTTCTCTGAGCCATGTACTTTACTTGGTACCAGGCAGTTCCAGGTCCCCGAAGGAAAAAGGTCACTGGTAATTCTAATATAAGGTAATGAGTTTTCCCGGAGAGGATTAATTAGGACTTTACCAGATCCCACAGGAGACACATCTAATCCTGGCTGGGAAGGAGAAGCATTAAAGATTTTCTGTGGCTCTCAAACTGAGCCTTGAATGATACACAGAAATCGGCTAGCCAAGAGGGATAGAAAGGACTCTAGGAAATGGCACAGAGGAAAAAGAGGGTATGGTGTGTGCAAAACTACAGATATTTCCAGATAGCCAGCAAAGCTACATGGTACATGGAACCAACCAGCTGCCCTGCCATCACGTTGTTCACATATTTAAAATTAAATGTGGTATCCCTCCTGAACCCTATAGCTTCTGTTCTTTTTGAATTTACATTTAGGCTCAATGCCTTTTCTTTTAATTCTGCTTTTGTCTCACCCTCATATTCAATCCCTAAATTCTATCTCTTCTTCCACCTTCCATGCAGTTTTTTGGCTTGAATTTCCTCCTTTCCGATTCCATTGCCATCATATTAACCCAAACACTTGGTACCTTTTTCTTAGGCTATGGCAATAACTACCTTTTCTTTCTGTTCCCCAACACATCCCATAACTGCCATTAAATTGATTTTCTTGAATTTGATGTTACTCTCTTCTCAAAAAATGTGAATGCATTTACATTATAAAGCCCATCCTCTTGGCCAAATAGGCAAGTGATCCTTTATCTGGCCTCATGCTGCTTTTCAAATCATAGTTCCCATTATGTGTACAAAACTCCTCCCTTCAATCAAATGATTATGCTCATTCATTGTATATTCTACTCAAAGTCTTTGTTTTACTATAACCCATGCTTATTGGGTTATAACCCATCCCCCAAATGAATCCTGCATATTCTTAAATAGCCTCACTCAGGCATTCCATGTAGCCATACAGGACAAAATCACAGTTCTCTCTCCCAAGAATCAGCATGATTTGATGTTTTGAGCACAATTTTAGTAAAGAAAGGAAAATAAATGTTTGTTGAGATCTACTAAATGCCAGGTTATATAAAACTCTAGGAGTTAAGTGTTATTTTACAAATAAGGAAACAGTAGTTAAAAGAGGCCAAATAACATAGTCAACGTTACAAAACAAATATATTTGAACCCAGGTCAATATAAGCCCAATATTCTTGGTCTTTTACCTATGCCATATAGCCACTTCTAAATTAAACATCATTGCTGTCATCACCATCATTGCTACCAATAATCTAGCACTTACCATGTACAAACTATGTACTAATATCTTGAGATGACCCAACAAATATCTGATAGGAGTTCCAAAAGAGAACATAGGGAATTGGGGAAGAGTAATATTTAAAGAGACAATAACTCAGAGTTTCCTAGAATTATTGAAATATATGAACCTTCAAATACCGGAAACACCACAAATGTAAGCAAACTAAATTAAAAAGAATTCACCCCAGATAAATTGTAGTGAAAACAAAAGACAAAAAGTTTAATTGCTCTTAATGGTACTTTTAGCTTCCAAACATTCTCTTTTCAAATGCACATACCACTGAGAGGGACAGTATTCAGTCGTTTAAGAATAACTTGGAATTAATCTGTTTGTTTCTTCATAGGTCACTTGGATGAGAGTGCTCTGAGTTTTGCTGGAAGGAGGATCATTTTGGAACAGGAGCATTCACTTAGAAAACCAACCCTGAATGAGTTTTGCAGTGTCTTTGGATATAAAAGAGGAAAGAGCATGAGAGCACTTGATGCTAAGAAAAAGAGATACCAAAAAGACAAAGAAAAGCATGACAAGGTGTATGATGACATATTACCCACCTCAAATTTGGCTTCAAGTCAAGTCTCTCAAATGCCAAACAGGAATTCTCAGAAAATTATCATATGCCACAAATAATTCTGAAGGCCCCAAGAACAAATTGAGTTAATCCTGCAAAGATCATAACCTGGCAAAATTATACAACAATACCATTACATTATAGGGAAGGTATCAAATTGCTGAGTTTTGGCCTAGTTCCAACGTATTCTGACTGTGTGATCTCAAAACTGCTCCAGCATCAGCAACTCTACACAGGCATAATGCTACCTGCTTTACTTATCTTATTGATGAGAATGAAATGAGTTAATAAATGTAAACATCTAATTAGTCTGTAGCATGTGAAAACATGTAAAGGATTGCAGTTATTATGTCAAATGAGTCACGGTATAGCAATGAACTTCCACTTGCATTCTGTATAACTAAGAGCCATCAAGAGCCTCCTAAGAAAGGTCTTAAGTGATGACCCTTCCAAAATATTTAAACAGACATTTTCTGACCTCTAGCAGTGAATCATTCTCAAGCTTATAAGATGGAACTCAAAGTAGATTCAAAGGTCACCCAATCACCCATAAGTTGTGTGAGGGTGACATTTTCAGTTCATTCTGAATGATCAGAGTCAAGTTGTGCTCTTATCTACACGTGGCCCACACTTGTGTTTTTCTTTTCTCTGCATCCTTTCTTTCAGAAGGCATTGGAGCATATAATTACTTGATTTTCACACAAATGGCCAATTGTCTCAAATAACAGGGAGATGAGGCAAGTTTAATTCTGAGAGCACAATTTCTATGCCTGTCATTGGAAATGTATCCATTTGACCTATTTTTGTTTGATTCAAATAAACACATTTAAAAAGTTAAAATGGTTTGATTTGCTTATTTAAGAAATTCTCTTTACTGGCAAGCCTATATTTGCAACATGTCTTAGACTTGTCATGAGATGCTGTTGGAAGAGAATCAGGCTATATACAACGAGAACAAGCAAATTAAAAGGACTGCCTTGTAAATGTTTCTTCAGGATTGAAACATGCTGTTGTTAATTCTAAGGGCCAAATAAAGTAGACAAGAGCAATATTTAGGAAATACTTTCATTACAATCATGTTGAAGGTTTCTATGCTATGGATGTTTAATAAATCCTCTGAGCTGACACAGGCATAAGGTAAGCTGCTGAAAGATGAATCAGCTTCTCTACAGTTCAGATCCTCTAGCTACAGAAATATTCTAATGCCAAAACTTAAGCTATTAGAAATAATGAAAATAAATCTTTACTCTAAAAGGAATCTTGGTGATACTATGTATAATTTGTTGATGCTAAATGGCAGTAGGCCTTCCCTAGGCCATTTCATTTTCATTATCCTGTGTCTCATATTACCCTGGGAGAAAATATTAACAACTCAAAAACCTCATTAGTCCTTCACCTTGAAAAATTCTAGTTATAAGATTTTATCTTAAATTTTGAGATTAAAAGCACTGAATCTGGAGATAGGCATCCCGGGTTCAAGTCTGCTTCTCTTATAGCTTACAACATGGTACCACTTCCTTGATTTCACTAACTCTGATATCTGATGTATAAAATGGGGATAATTACACCTGCTTCACAGGAGGTATAATAAGGCCAGTGCACCTGGATTTAAATCCTGATTCATTCTTACTAGCTGTGTGACCTTGGACACTGTTACATAGCCATTCGTGCTTAATGCTGCCATTTCAAAATGAAACTCTTAGGTTTGTTGCATTATTAAGATAACTTCTATGGAGTGAATGTTTACACCCCCCTCATTTATATGTTGAAAACCTAACCCCCAATGTGATGCTATTAGAAACTGGGGCTGTGGGGAAATGATCAAGTCATGAGCTCATTAATGGAAAAGGGATCCCAGAGACCCTGGAGAGCTCTTCATCCCTTCCATCACATTAGGACACAGCAAGAACCAGGAAGCAGGCCCTCACCAGACAAAGCATATGCTGGTGCCTTGATCTTGAGCTTCCTACCCTCCGAAACTATGAGACATAAATTTCTATTATTTATAAGCCATCCAGTCAGTGGTATTTTATTACAGCAGCACAAACAGACTAAGTCTATAATGCATATAACTAGGGTTGTCAAGCTTAGAAAGTAAAATTACAAGATGTTCAATTAAATTTGAATTCCAGGGAAAAAAATAATAATGGTTAGTCTTATACAAAAAATTACTCATCTTTCATATGAATTTCAAATTTATCAGGATGTCCTGTATTTTATCTGTCTACCTTACACATAACACACTTAGAAAAATGTTAGTACCTGCTGTGTAATCAACATGTAATATGAGATAGTATTTGAATTCATGAATTTCACAGGGCTTAGCACACACTAACTACTCAATAAATGAGAGGGATTGACCAAATTTTACCACCTCTGTCCCTCTCTTACAGTTTTGGCTTCCAGAAGGCCCAAAACTTAGGCTAAATAGAAATTTCAAGTAAAATTTGTCTCACTCACATTGCAATAATCAAGTCTCATTCTTTCATTTATTTATCAAATAAACACTAAACATTCATCAAATTGTTATAGGTTCAGAAAGCATGGAAAAACTAACAGAGAAAGGTAGGGAGTATTCCAATGAGAAGCAGATTACTATAATCCTTTCCCATACCTCCAAAATTCATTGTTAGGATTTAATAAGAAATTACATTGCACTCTGCCAGGTACTTGGTACATGTTCAGAAGTGAAATTGTCATTCTTATTATTATTTACAGTATTTTTGTTAATCTTAGCAAATAAAAGTAAACCAGCTTAAATATATTACATATATCTATTCTCTATTTGCTTGTTCTTTTTAAGAAAACCAGCCTCTCAGGGGCACCTGGATGGCTCAGTGGGTTAAAGCCTCTGTCTTTGGCTTGGGTCATGATCTCAGGGCCTAGGATCGAGCCCCACATCGGGCTCTCTGCTCAGCAGGAAGCCTGCTTCCTCCTCTCTCTCTGCCTGCCTCTCTGCCTATTTGTGATCTCTGTCAAATAAATAAATAAAAATCTTTTTAAAAAAATAAAATAAATAAAAAAATTAAAATAAAAAAAAGAAAGAAAACCAATCTCTCATCCAACTTTACATCTTACTGAACAAGGAATATCTTCTTTGTGACATGGTAATTTTACAACAGATGCTAGTTAAATGCTAACTCATAATGCATATTAGGCAGTAATGTGCATTCTAGTGAGGTAGTGCAATATACTTTTCAGACAATAATCAAAATTCTTTTTACAATAGTCAAATGATTCTGGATCTTGAAATATACATTTGTAATTATGATATCTCTCACAGCATTTCATTGATAGATGCCATCAGAATACATTTAACTTCATTGGGAAGCCAGAAATTAATCACTTCCCTCAGCTTCTGACGCATCTCATGAATTCTTCAAGTTTCCCTGATAATAAAATCACTTAAGAGAGGGACGCCTGGGTGGCTCAGTTGGTTAAGCAGCTGCCTTCGGCTCAGGTCATGATCCCAGCGTCCCGGGATCAAGTCCCACATCGGGCTCCTTGCTTGGCAGGGAACCTGCTTCTCCCTCTGCCTCTGCCTGCCACTCTGTCTGCCTGTGCTCGCTCGCTCTCTCTCTGACAAATAAATGAATAAAATCTTTAAAAAAAAAATCACTTAAGAGAGCAGAACACAAGAACCCCTACTGCACATAACCCGTGGCCTTCACCTGTATAGAAATTGCCAAATGAATGGGTAAATGAAGTACTGTATAAAAATATCATCATAAAGTGTAGAGAATTAGAAAAGTCTTGAGGAAACCTAACATCCAAAGACCTTGTTCGTAGTCACATAGCTATCACAGCATGGTCACACAAGGAGCATTCTCAGAGCTAGTCAAGGTCACGTAGATAATAAATGGCAGAGTACTGCTGCAGAACTAGAAGAGTTAGTGCCTTTGAGTTCCATAGCTTTGGAGGTCTGTAGCAGTGGAATGTGATGGAAATAGGGCTTGCCTGTTGGGTAGTGTTCTAAGTCCTGGTGACCATCACCATGCAACCACAATCCTGGAGAACAGAACTTTTAAAACTGTAGTTTGAATAAACTAGATTTAAAATATAACCATTCCTTCTATCTCAAGGAAATAGTATCTGGATCTCAGCAATGTTGGAGCTGGAAATGTCAGAGTGAGCATAAAGAAATTTTTTGCTTTCTAGGGTAGATGCTGAAATATATATTGTTCTAAAAAATGTGACAATACCGATGAGACTTTGCAATCAATCAACAAAAGGCAACAGTCTACCTATAGTTTCAGAGAGTCCTTAAACTGGTGAATTTAGGGTACCTGAGTGGCTCAGTGGTTTAGGACTCTGCCTTCAACTCGGGTCATGATCTCAGGGTCCTGGGATCAAGCCCGGCATTGGGCTCTCTGCTCGGCAGGGAGCCTGCTTCCCCCTGTCTTTCTGCCTGCCTCTCTGCCTACTTGTGATCTTTCTCTGTCAAATAAATAAATAAAGTCTTTAAAAAAAAACTGGTGAATTTACCCAAATTCATCATGAGACACTAAATCTTCTATTTAATACAGAAACTATTAGGCTTTTTTCTGGGCAAAGTACATTGCTCAAAAGATATTATAATTGAGTTTTGCTCTGTCCAGATGGGCTAGAGAAGAGAAACAAACTTATATCAGGGACATGGGAACATGGAAAGTGAGGAGGCAGGATGCTGTTGAGTTCCTGTCCAAGAAGTCTGAATCCCAACAGGCACCCTCCTGTGAATGAGAAGAGCTAAATGGATAATAAAAGTGATAGCTAACATTGTGGCACTGTAATCCTCAAGTCTTCATTATTAAACACAGGGTGAAGTGTGGCCCTTCTGGCATACAAAATGGAAGGAGAGAACCATAGCAGAGAAAAGAAAGAGTAGGCCAGAGTGGTCAGTGGAGAAGCCCAGAACAGGCACTTGGGAGAGAAACAACATCTAAGTAGGTAGAACATGCCAGTACTCTGTAATGATTTTCAGCAATTTCCAAAGCAAGACCAGACCTCCCATGATCATGCAGAAAATGGTTCTGTGATACTAGTTGATACTTAAGGGAACTTCAACCTGATCCTTCACCCCCCCACACCACCTCACAAAGGCAGGAGATATTGGGAATGCCTGGGCTACCTCTGATGTACCTCCCAAAATCACTTTCCCAAGGAAACACTGAAATTGAAATAGGCTCTGTGTATTTGCCTTATGAATTCCACTTTCTCTTTATTCTACTCACAAACTCAATCATTCCTGCTGTTTCCAAATTACCACTTTTGTTCGGTTACGTGTTTATAGATGACTTCACTCTGCTATTCCTTCGTTTATTCTGATCTGATTGTTGGAATTGTTTCCAATCAATGTGTTCCATGTTTTGTTTGGGCCTTTTCTTCCCCCAGTGGGGAGGGAAGTGGGAAAGGCAGGAAGGAGCAGGTGCTTGGGGAAAAGTCCCAAATGTATTCAAACTGAAGCTACAGTGTAGGAAAATGTGCACTCCCAGCTTTTTGCATTTTTAATACTTCCATTCAAGAGAAGAGCAATGTTTTTGTTATGCAATTTGCTTCCACTCCTTTCACTATTTGTCTTGCACAGCAAACTATCTGACTTCCTTCTTCTCTCATGGAAGTGGTGCAGCCTCCATTTAGTGGTCCTCCAGGACCCTGTACAATACATGGTGTTGCCTTCCAGTCAGCCTCTGTGTAATCATCGCTAGATGAATTGCCCAAGCTACAGATGTTTCACTAATTATCTTTTCATCATAACGATATGCAATCACACTTGTATCCCTCCACACCCTCACTCATTAAAATAATAATGTCCTATTCCCTTTCTACAGCCTCTCCATTCTTCAGGACTCCAGAGTGCTCAAGAAAAACAGGAATTGTTTTTCTCCTCCCTGAAATTCATTAAACGTTCCTGATGCTAAGTAATCATTTGCAAAGTTAAACAACTGAAGAGCCAGAAGTGAGAATTTTTTTGACCAAATCCTTAGGACCCAAACAATAAGAGTAGCTCCTCCCATGGACTTTACCAAACCCAAGCTCAGATTTTGTTTCAAGGACTTCACAGGGACAGTTTTCTTCATGTAAAACCTGTCCTGTACAACATAACTTCTAAGTAAACTCCAAAACTTCCAGATAGATTGTATTTGACTAATTCTGTACAGTGACATGTATAGAGCGAAGGATACATTATGCACCATGGGGGTCATTGTGCTATTCAGTAGATAGCTTCCTATTCCATTCATTCTTAATTTCTCCCATTTATAAAATAATTATTTCACCTTTTTTTTTTCCTCCATCACAGGAGCATCATGATGTTTTTCAAGTAGAGTTCAGCTTTCACTAAACTTCTTGCCATCTCTCAAGTGCTTCCCACTCTCTTTTCTTCCCACCCTTTCACATCCTAGTCCACTTGTGCTACCTACGCCTTTATGCCCACTCATCCTTCAAGAGCCATTGTAAATAGCACCAATCTCTTACTTAGCATCCATTGTGAAGGGTTCCAGAAATAGAAAAACTGTGTTTGCCATGAAGGAGCTTATAATAGAGTTAGGGGGGGAAGACATGTATAAACAAGTAAGCATTAAATATGTAACCTGAATATAACTGGAGCACCACTGTGTTCATTCCCCATGCCCAGTTGATTCCAAAAAAAAGTGCAGTCTAACAGAAACTAGATGGTCGAAAGTCATTCCAAAATAGGTGCGGGGAGGGGGAGATAGAGACTCCTGGTTATGGAATGAATGAGTCACAGGAATAAGAACTACATCAAAGGAAATATTTTAAAAAGAAAGAAAGAAATCCCAACTACTACGTGGTTCCATGAGAAATTATATAATCCCAAAGAAGTATAGAATGAGTAACTCCTTGAGGAACACCTTCCAACATACATCCTTATATACTTATTTATTATATCCGTTGTTCACTATCTTCTCCCCACAACAATGGAGAGGCAGATATTTTTCTGTTCTGTGGAGGCAGGTATTTCTGTTCTGTGGAGGTAGATATTTTTGTTTTGTTCACTGAGATATCTCAAGAATGGAATGATACCTAGATCACAATAGTCACACAGTAAATATTTCTTCATTTCTGATCCTTAAGACATTTTGTTCAGGGGTACCTGGGTGGCTCAGTTGGTTAAGCAACTGACTCATGATTTCAGCTCAGGTCATGATCTCAGGATCATGGCATTGAGCTCTGCATCGGACTCTGAGTCCAATGAAGAGTCTGCTTGTCCTTCTCCCTCTGTCCTTCCCCACCCTCCCACCCCCAAGGAAATCAATAAAATATTTAAAATATATATATATGTATATATATATATACATATATATATAGAGAGAGAGAGAGAGAGAGAGAGTTAGTTCAATTTTGTAACCCCAATGCATATCTTTGTTTGAAAAAAAAAACCAGGAGGTGGTCAAGAAGTACATGTCGCAAAACTTTAGGGAATAAATATGCTATATGAATTTGGGATGGAATTTTCAAGACCTGTAGGATCTCCCCTTCTTCCAGTGGACTCTGGACCTAAACATGGGGTGGTCTTTGAACAGTTTTGAAGATAAGTATGATACCTTTAAAACTGGGAATTATGACACTATTTCTAACATAATTAGGCTTGATTTCCTTGCATGTCATTTTTCTGGATGGAGACAAAGAGAAGGCTGATGATACTACTGCTAAAAAAATTTTTTGCTTTCTTGATCTACCTTTTAAAACATAGAAAAATTCAGTCTACACAACTCAAGACATAGACTTCCTGTTATTTACCTGTGTTGTATAAAATGTGTGTGAATGTATGTATATATGTATGTATGTGCATATGTGTATATATATGTATGTATATATGTTTTTTAAATGCTGTGTCAAATGCAAATAAATAAAAGACATCTCATAGTATGTGGGGTCTCAGGGACTTACTGGTTTTATAAGCAAAACAAAATGTTATTTGCTATGAAGAGCAGTGTTCAATAACATCAGAATTATTCCTCACTCTCTTGGGCCACAAATCAAACAAGAAAATAAAAACAGAATCTCTACTCAGTCTGATTGGCTATTGCATGGGTTCAGTGCTTTCCCTAAGCAAACAAAGGAGTGGACAGGAAGTTTTAGTTTTTAAAAAATGATATAAATTTCTATAACAGAAGGAAATGCAAGGCAAGTAGCAATTGAGAGCCAACCAATGGGGACTATTTAAGCAAGACAGAACAAATGAGGCTGTAGCTAACCAAGGGTGGGTTTTTAAAACACATCCACTAGTTTCCAAATATCACCTGATTATCATAATTTGAATTTGAAGTAGAAAACCAGGACTTAGCAATATAAGGTAGATATCAGTAGGAACATCATACAGAGCAGATAAAAAAACAAAAGGATATGAATTTTAATTAGAGCCCTTTTTAAAGGCCTTTGCTTTAGACTTAATCTGGTTAATTCCTCTCAGTAGATTGCACTATTTTGTTTCTGGTTTTTTATATGTTTGTTTATTTTTTTCAAAAATTCCATTCTTCTTTCTATCAACTCTTTTCACAAGACGACTTTGCAATTTCTCCACTAGAGACAGTATATTTTCCTGGTCTACTGGTGCTGGGTTTGACCAAATGATGTTTGTTCAGTGGAATGTGGGCAGACGTGCCAGAATGCCTATTCTGAAACTGGGTTTAAAAGCCACCCCATGTTTCCATTTGCCCCTCCTGCACTTCTGCCATCGACATAAGAAGAACCTCCCTGTCCTGCCTGTTGAACCAAGGAAAATGAAAGACACATGAAGCTGACCTTGCTCACATCAGCAGTATGGAGCCAAACCCTGTTGGTCCTGCCTATCTGCAGATGTGGGAAAAGGAAGCAAATGATGTCAACCATGAATTTTATCCAAGATCTTGACCTCAAAACTCTTCAATAGCATTTTGTCTAATGAAGCTGGATTTCTTGTCAAAGATGGGAAAAGAACTGGGACTATGAACAGGCTAGGGTAGGGTTGAAAGAGATGCAGCCCCCACAGATGAAAGCAATAGCCAGAATGGGTGACAAATGAAAATATAAATCTACTTATGATTTTTAATAAATATACTTTAAGGTAAAAAGTATAATTTGGTGGCTCAATTTAGTGTCTCCATGAATTCTGGCTGTAATTTATGATCTGACATTGCTGAATGACTATTGAGAATTCTTATTTCTTTCTGAAAAATATATTCATTGATTTTCATCATTGTACTGCTGGGAAAAATATTAGACAATTAGATTTGGTGACAATACGGCAGAATTACTACATAGTAATTTAGCATGCTCCCTCTCTACTTCTGCAGAATACTCACCAGATGTAAGATTTCAGTATTTCAAGGGCTAGGGTCTCTTGCAGTGTTTTAGGGTAAATATGAGTAGAGGCACAGGGAAGATAGAAGTGACTCAGAAAGAAAGCTGAGACAAATATCTACTAGCTCTGACTACTTGTCCCGACTTGTCACTGCTGACTGACATTTTAAGATAAGGGAAGAACAGCTAAAGGAGAGAAAAAGAAGATGGTGGTAAGAATGAGAATAAGGCATGAAGGATGCTCTGGGCAATTGAAACGAGGCTGGCAGAGCATAGGAAGAAGTCTTTGCTATTACTGTTTGAAACTGATCAAAATAAAAAGAAGCCGAGCCACCCAAAAGAGGAGAGTGGGAACTCTCACTCTTGGTCTCCCTAACATTCAGGGAGTACCCACCAATTTCTCCTCTGTGGACTCACTGAAGAGAAGAGAGACATGCAGACAGCTCCTAAGCTCCTATCCTCCACAGACACCGCCCTGCTCCCTCTCACTTGGCTTGAGATCTTAGCAAGTAACTGGCTCTGCAGGGTAGTTCAATGAAAGAACAGACTGACTCCGGAAACTGAGCTCTAGAGGCCCCTCTTTCTACCAAAGGAATTTTCTCCAGCAGGAAGCTCCATTGTTAGTTACAGAGCCACAGGGCTGTTCCCTGCCCTCTTTCTCTGTAAATATTTGAAGCATTATAGGGGAGGAGTCCAGAGCCCTCTCTCTATGTAGCTTTTGATCTATCTAGCCAGCCTTCACATTCTCTTCTGTGGGATCTTGGAGGCTGGGGAGGAGAAAAGTTTAGCAAGAAAGCAAACGAGCAAACAAGCTAAACAGTAGATACAAACACCTTGAGTTATGAGATCTGAGAGTAAGAATCTGGATATTGGGTGTGCTCTGGCACATTTCTGTTTGGAAGTCTTTTTTCCCCTTAAACTGTAAAGTGCATTTATAATATTGTCCAATAATATTTAGTTCTGCTACAGAAAATAGGATTCAGAAAGAATGAATGAAGTTCATAAGATGTGTTGATCATATAAATAATAATATAAATAATATGAGGCATATTCAAATGTCATAGGTAGAACAGTGTTCACTGAAGGTGGCCAAGAAGTAGCTTATAACCATGATACACTAAACAGATGGAAGGCACCTGAGGCACTAGATAATCCCAAGGTCCTAAATGCACCTCCCATTAATGACTTCCACTTTGGTCCCACATTTTCTCTGCCCAGAAATTCAGAGAAATTGCTCATGAGGATAATTGGCAAGCTATAGCTACCAGCCAGGCTAACTTGCCTCTGCATCTTCCTGGATGTCAAACATGTATGTTGGCCAAATACATCTCCTATCTGATTGAGTCCCCTTGATTAACATCAATTTGCCTTAATAACCACACCGTCAGAAGAAAACTGTTGAGTTAGAGAAAGATGGACAGAAAGAGAGAGAGAAAAACATATGAATGTCTCATAGCCCAGAATACAGATAGGATGGTCCTCCCACCCCATTTCACCTTATCCTTCGTGTATTAGCTTGTCCTGTGTTTCCCCTTGCCTTTCACTGTTTAATTTTATTCAAAAAACCAATACACCACGATTTAAGCATCTTAATTTTCTCTTTGAGCTCCTCTGTTGTTGTGTGACCTCTGGGATACCTTGCTTCATAATATCGTTGGAGGGTATCTTTGCTTCAGGTAATCAAGGTTTTTCCCCACACAATAAAATATTTTACACTATTTAAACATACACTACATATATATATATATATACATATATATATATATATATATATATATATATATATATACATATATACTATATGCACAGGAGAGTCTACATATGTGGTTTTATGCATATCTCCTTTGTATGGCCGGCAAGAGTTTGGTTCAGTACACTGTGCTGAAACTCCTTAGTTTGGCTAAGAAGAGCCTCTCATTTTAAGCACTCATTACTATTCCAACCTTCCACACCACTATCCCTACCTGCTCTATATAGATTACATACCAAGCAGACTAACTATGTGAAATGGCCTCAATCATGATGTACACTCTCACTCCTTAAGATCTTTGAATGTGAAGTTCCTCTGCATAAAATGGCCCTCTCTGCCTATTGAAATGTGGTTGTGAGTGGTCCAATGATGGCCTCTGTATATAGTGGCCTCTATGCTGTTTATTCGCAGCAGACTGAGACCCATTCACTCAAAAACTTGCTTTGCCAACTTCACATTTTTACACATCCAATTGTTCTTTTTAAGATTTTAATTATTTATTTGAGAAACAGAGAGTGAGAGAGAGAGCAGGAGCAGAGGGAAGGGCAGAGGAAGAGGGAGAAGCAGATTCCCTACTGAGCAGGAAGCCTGACTGGGCTCAATCCCAGGACCCAAGATCAAGCATGACCTGGGCCAAAGGCAGATGCTTAACCAATTGAGCCACCCAGGCATCCCTAACACATCCAACTGTTTTAAATACATCCCTACAAAGCAGACTTGTAGCCATTTAGAGTCTGCTGCTTTGCACACCCGACAGAACTATGCCTGAAATCTGTTACCTATGGATAAATAAACCCTGCCTTTATAAAGACCCCAAGCCACCCCTGTCCTCTGGAGCATTCAGATCCAAAGATTCCCTGCTGTGCAGCTTAGCAACAACACCAGCAATCCCCCTCTCCAGTCCCCCTCTTCCCCAGGAGTGCCCTTGCCCTCCCCTTCCGGATGGCTTCCACCACCCCACTCCATCCTAGAGCCACCCACCCCAGGCCCCTCTAACTCAACTCTCACCTCAACTACCCCACCAACCGCTGTGCCTTGTAGCTTCTCAATGGACTTCTCCTGTGGGTGATTTAGACTTCTTGCAAACCTGTCAAAGCATTGCTTAAATAAAGTTTGTTTGTGCTACTGCCGCCCTGTGGTCATATCTTTTTCCTTCACCAACCCTGAAATCCTTTACCCTATAAATAGCATTTAGTATTTTTTTTTTAAAGATTTTATTCATTGGGGCGCCAGGGTGGCTCAGCAGGTTAAAGCCTCTGCCTTCGGCTCAGGTCATGATCCCAGGGTCCTCGGATCGAGCCCCACGTGGGGCTCTCTGCTCGGCAGGGAGCCTGCTTCCTCCTCTCTCTCTGCCTGCCTCTCTGCCTACTTGTGATCTCTGTCACGTAAATAAATAAAATCTTTAATTTAAAAAAAGATTTTATTTATTTACGTGACAGACACAGATTTCCAAAGTGGCTGCACCAGCTTACATTCCCACCAAGAGTTTAATAGGGCTCCCCTTTCTCCACAAACTCTCAAATATTTGTTGTTTCTTGTCTCATCAATTTTTGCCATTCTAACTGGGGTAAGATAGTATAACAATGTGTTTTGTTTTTTTATTATTCAAATTTTCTTATTTTTTTATAAACATATAATGTATTTTTTCACCAGGGGTACAAGTCTGTGAATCGCCAGGTTTACACACTTCACAACACTCAGCATAGCACATACCCTCCCCAATGTCCATAACCCCACCACGCTCTCCTGACCACCCTCCCCCCACCAACCCTCACTTTGTTTTGTGAGATTAAGAGTCACTTATGGTTTGTCTCCCTCCCAATCCCATCTTGTTTCTTTTCTTCTTTTCCTACCTCCCAAACCCCCACGTTGCCTCTCCACTTCCTAATATCAGGGAGATCCTATGATAGTTGTCTTTCTCCGATAGGATTATTTGCTAAGCATAATACCCTCTAGTTCCATACACGTCATCACAAATGGCAAGATTTCATTAATTTGACGGCTGCGTAGTATTCCATTGTGTATATATACACCACATTTCTTTATCCTTTCATCTCTTGATGGACATCTAGGTTCTTTCCATAGTTTGGCTATTGTAGACATTGCTGCTATAAACATTCGGGTGCACGTGCCCCTTCGGATCACTACGTTTGTATCTTTAGGGTAAATACCCAATAGTGCAATTGCTGGGTCATAGGGTAGCTCTATTTTCAACTATTTGAAGAATCTCCATGCTGTTTTCAGGAGTGGTTGCACCAGCTTGCATTCCTACCAACAGTGTAGGAGGATTCCCCTTTCTCCGCATCCTCACCAGAATCTGTCATTTCCTGACTTGTTAATTTTTAGCCATTTTGACTGGTGTGAGGTGGTATCTCATTGTGGTTTTGATTTGTATTTCCCTGATGCATTTCCCTGATGCCGAGTGAGGTTGAGCACTTTTTCATGTGTCTGTTGGCCATCTGGGTGTCTTCTTTGCAGAAATGTCTGCAAAGAGTGATGGTTTGACTTCTTCTTTGCCAATTTAGGTTCCGTTAATTTCTTTTTATTGTCTGATTGCTGAGGCTAGGACTTCTAGTACTATGTTGAATAGCAGTGGTGATAATGGACATCCCTGCCATGTTCCTGACCTTAGTGGAAAAGCTTTCAGTTTTTCTCCATTGACAATGATATTTGCGGTGGGTTTTTCATAGATTACTTTGATAATATTGAGGTATGTGCCCTCTATCCCTGGAATAAATCCCACTTACTCGTGGTGAATAATCCTTTTAATGTACAGTTGGATCCTATTGGCTGGTATTTTGGTGAGAATTTTCGCATATGTGTTCATCAAGGATATTGGTCTTTAATTCTCTTTTTTGATGGGATCCTTGTCTGGTTTTGGGATCAAGGTGATGCTGGCCTCATAAAGTGAGTTTGGAAGTTTTCCTTCCATTTCTATTTTTTGGAACAGTTTCAGGAGAATAGGAATTAATTCTTCTTTAAATTGGTAGAATTCCCCTGGGAAGCCGTCTGGCTCTGGGCTTTTGTTTGTCTGGAGATTTTTGATGACTGTTTCAATCTCCTTACTGGTTATGGGTCTGTTCAGGTTTTCTATTTCTTCCTGTTTCAGTTGTGGTAGTTTATACATCTCTAGGAATGCATCCCTTTCTTCCAGATTGTCAAATTTGTTGGCATAGAGTTGCTCATAGTATGTTCTTATAATTGTTTGTATTTCTTT
>PISX010023682.1:0-29207 GCA_004024625.1 Mellivora capensis
TCATCTGTTGATGGGCATCTAGGCTCTTTCCATAGTTTGGCTATTGTAGACATTGCTGCTATAAACATTCGGGTGCACGTGCCCCTTCGGATCACTACGTTTGTATCTTTAGGGTAAATACCCAGTAGTGCAATTGCTGGGTCATAGGGTAGTTCTATTTTCAACTTTTTGAGGAACCTCCACGCTGTTTTCCAGAGTGATTAAACCATCATTCTGATGAGAAGCAAATTAATTAAATAAACTCCAGCAGCTGTCAGACAGAAACCAGGACACATCAAAGCCTCTTATGAATGTTACTAAGTAGGTCCAAGAAGTCACCTTATGCCAATGTCATTCCATTATTTCTCAAATGTCATTGTCACTGAATGTAGATTCAGGAATATTGAACTAACTTCAAAAACAAAATGCTCTATGTATTTACATATATTGACAATTTGATGAGATGTGTCTTGCCAAATGAAAGTCTTCTCAATGATGCTTTTTTCGGGGGGACTAAGCTGGTGGCTCAAGCTGGCTTACGGGGGTTTGTCTCTCTTCCTGGAGTGCAAAGAAGTAGCCACCACTGCCACTTACTGCAAGGGACAGTCATTAGTAATGGGTTTGCCCCAATCTCTTCTTCCTAATATTTGCACAGATGTATCCACCCAAATCTGGGCAGACTTTTTCATCCACTCAGGATTTCAAAACTGAAATCTCAAAATAACTCTGCGTACCTCCCAGCAAATTTTCATCCAGAGAGCCAGCCACAAAACGCGAATGTAGACCTTTGCTAATCTTTACTGCCTCTTTTTTTTTTTTTACAGATCTCTTTCTCCTCTCAAAATGTCTTTTATTTATTTATTTTTTTTCCTCAGTATGTGCTCTCCTGGGAACTAATTAGATATTCACTTGAACACCCCTCCTTTTTTTTTTTAACTATATAACTTTGTGTAGAGGTCTTTTGTTTGTTTGTTTTTTTAAATTCAAACTTAGTCCATCCTTTCACTTTAAAAGTTTTATTTCACTCAGTTAATATTCACCCTCCCCATAGAGGCAATAAGCTTCCTGAGGATGACTTCTCACGAGGCTCTATCCCAAAGCCCACAGAAACATGTTTTCTTTTGAGGCACTCAATAACTATTTGGTTAATGTCTCATCAGAGTCAGTAAAGAGTTAAAAAAACAGACTGAAAATTCCTCAAGGACTCATTATATCTATGTTTTATATCTACGTTTGGTTACTACATGCACACAAGTTTTAGTATAGGAATTCAAAATTATGTATAAAACTGATATCCGGGGGCCTGGGTGGCTCAGTGGGTTAAGCCTCTGCTTTCGGCTCAGGTCAGGATCCCAGGGTCCTGGTATCGAGCCCCACATCGGGCTCTCTGCTCAGCGGGGAGCCTGCTTCCCTTCCTCTCTCTCTGCCTGCCTCTCTGTCTACGTGTGATCTCTGTCTGTCAAATAAATAAATAAAATCTTAAAAAAACCCTGATATCCAACTGATATTCAGAAATTATATGGAAAAGGCACTGTTATACTTCTTCTGTATTTCAGATTTATTTATTAACTTGAGAGAACCAAAGTGAGAGAAATCACAGAGGGAGAGGGAGAAGCAGATTCGCTGCTGAGCCCGGAGCCCGAGGTGGGGCTCGACCCCCGGACCCCAAGATCATGACCTGAGTCTAAGGCAGACACTTTATCCAACTGAGCCACCCAGATGCCCCAGCATTGTTATACGTCTATGCACTAAAGCTCCCTTTTCTGGGATCTGTGTTAAAATTTTAAATAAAATCGGTGGAAAGTCAACCCATCAAATAGAGCTGTAAACCATCACCAATTATTCTTACTGCATTATGTGAAACCATATGTATTTACTGAGAACCTTTCTGCACCAGGCACTGAGCTAGCCCTCCTGTGGGAAAATCCCCCAAAAGGGCAATTTCTATTTGCAAGGATTTGATAATATTGTTAAGGAAATGAAAGGGCTTGCCCTTGTTATAGAAAACCCACAGAGCCTTTATTCCGTTAGGTTATGGAAGCTGCTTGTCCATGCCAGCCTGGATCCACGGTTCCCAGACATCACTACGCCTGGACCAATTACGACACTTCCCATGTTTGAGGGCTGACATGAGGCTGTCAAGTGAACATATTAAACACACGTACATGCTATTTTTTATGAGCAATATTTCCTAAAAGTAAGGACATCTTAATATTTAAAATAAAGGTATAAAAGGCTGAGCTTTCAATGGGTGACATTTTGATTTACGGAAAACTCATCATGGGGTGTTTTTCTTTCCCAGTTCACTGGAAAGTAGGAGAAATTCTGCGACCAGCTCCTGCCTGGAAACCACTGGTGTGCCTTTGTGAGGGCTCTCTGGGCGCGAAGTGCTTATTTGTATTACGTCTGAGGGAGACAGTGACTGACCTGGCAGCTGGATGGGATGCTAATCAGGGTCCAGAGCTCCCAGGAGCTTTGTGTCTGCTCCCCGGAGCTCGTTTCACAGCAAACATCAGGGCTGTTTGCCTCTGGCTCCTGGGAAGCGAGGACACATTGCAGGAAGCAGTGAGGTTGGCCGTCCCACGCCTGTTGGCACAGTAGGAAGTTTGTTGGGTGTGGAGAGGAAATGGCGTGAATTGCAGGAAAATATAAATCCTGATAATGCCCTAGGGCAGGGTAACAAGCTCTGGACTTGCCCATACTGTGACACAGTCATCCTTCACGTGTACTTCTGGGCTGGGGCCTTAGCCAGATACTACGCGCCGATTACAGGAGAACATTCCGCCTCTTACTCAAGTGGAACCTGGTCTGGCAGACGATATGGAGGTAGAAAGATTGAGTCTGGTGTGATAGGGCCTAAGGTTAGGAACTCAAGGATCCACAAGGCTCCCAATAAGTTTGCTAAACCTTTTGGAAGGTTCCAGGTCCTCAAGGTCAAGATCTGCCAGAGCAGCACAGGCAGATTTCAAATCAGGAAATAGGGTGATTGTTTCCACATTCTTTTTTTACTGCTGATGAAGAACTGAGAGGAAGACCCAGAACCGAATGTGCCATGAATGTTCATGAGTGAGTACATCAGTGCAGAGTCACAAGCTGGCTGTCCCGCAGGAAGAGAACAAGAGCTGCATCGGTCATTGTGAATTTTTAGTAGCCACGCTAAGCAGAGTAAAAGGAAACAGGGTGAAATGAATATCAATAATATGTAAATATATAATTATATGTTCATTATTTAACCCAGAAAAACAGAGTGGAACTAATTTTAAGAATATATTACTCAACCCAGTTTATCCAAAATGTTATCATTTCTGTAATCAACATAAAAAATATTAAAGGGATATTTCACTTTTTTTTTGTAGCAAGTTTTCAAAATCCTGAGTGTATTTGACGCTTGCCATAGTACATCTCAATTCAGACTATCCACATTTCAAGAACTCAATGGCCACATGAGGCTCGTGGCTGTCTTAGTGGACAGTTGCACGTCTAGAGATTAGAAGCACCTTATTATTATTTTTATTTCAAAAAATTTATTTTTCCTTAATATCAGAGGCGAAAGATGTTCAAAATGTATTAACTTTTAAAAAATAGGTTACAGGGGTGCGTGGGTGGCTCAGTCGCCTAATGGCTTGACTTCAGCTCAGGTCATAAACTCAGGGTCCTTGGGTTGAGCCCTGCCTGGGGCTCCCTGCTCAGCAGGAAGTCTACTCGTCCCTCTGACTCTCCCTCTGCCCTTCTGTTCACAGAGGAGCAAACTAAGCAATCGAATGGTCTTTGATCTATAAAATGGGGAGAATAATAGTAGTCACCTTAGATGCTTAATGTTTGTCAAGAATTTTGAGTAGCAGGCTTTGTGTTAGTACTTGATAAGTAAAAAATTAGTTCTCTGTAGAGCCAAACCTACCTTAGGTCCACTTACTCTCATAATCCTAAGTAGACTGTGACTCAATTATTTGTTTTTTTGAGGAAAGAAATGCCAGCACATTTCATAGTATACGTATCATTCAGTTTATGGGGACGTTTGTTTGTGCTTAAATATTGTGGAACCACTTCTCTTGTTCTTGTTCCCTACAGTTCTGTGTGTAGGCCAGCAGACCACACCCATAGTAAAGAGGGCATGGGGATGGCTCACATTTGAAATTCCTTTTTTTTTTAAAGACTTTACTTATTTATTTGAGAGAGAGAGAAAGAGTGAGAACACAAGCAAGCTCACCAGTGAGCAAGGAGCCCAATGTGGGACTCGATCCCACAATCCTGAGATCATGACCTGAGCCGAAGGCAGAGGCTTAACCGACTGAGACACTCAGGCGTTTCACATTTGAAATTCTTGATTAAACAAACGTAATGAGGTATATTTTGTGCAGGCCTCTAATATGCTAATCTGCACTGGAAATCTCCAACAATGGATATAATGTGACGTGTTTTTGCCATTCTTTCTTTACTCAGGACTTTGGGGACTAGTGCTCTACCCAGCATGCTTTGTTTTTCTATACTTTGAACAACAATTTTCATTGCATAATGCTGGAAAAAAAGGAGGGCTCATGTTATTTGAAGTCCTAGTGAGCTCAGGTTTAAGCAGAAAAGCTTTTGATTCTTTTGTTTCCATATTTATTTTTGGAAAATCTTTTCCACTGGTACCTCTCTCCTCCCTAGAAATATGTGTGCATTTTCTCTTTGTTGGGTGACACTTGGGCCTTTCTAGCTGAGGACTGTGGGTTCATATTCAAGCCCTAAGAGATGCATACAAGGCTGGGTCGAAACTACAAGAACCTTAAGACATTTCCTGAACTTTGGTTCATGTATTAGTTTTCTATGCTCTGTAATAGATTACAACAATTTAAGTGGCTTAAAACAACACACAAGATTTTATTTATTTATTTTAGAGGGTGAGAGAGAGAAAGAGAGAGCAGGGGGAGGGGCAGAGAGAGTGGGAGAAGAGAACCTCAAGCAGACTCTGCACTGAGCTTGGAGCCCAATGTGGGACTCGGTCCCACAACATTGAGATCATGACCTGAACCAAAACCAGGAGTCATTTGCTTAACCAAGTGAGCCACCCAGGCATCCCTAAGACAACACAGTCTTATCTCAGCCTTTCTGTGTGTCAAAATTGAGGGCATAGCTTAGCTGGATTCTCTGCCTTAGTGCAATCCAGCTGTTGGATGGGGCAGGGGTCTCACTGAGACTCAACTGGGGAAGCATTCATTCTGAAGATGATTGCCAACAATATGGCAGAATTAATTTCTTTGCAGCTGTAGAAATCATGATAGCTGTCTCTTCAAGGCCAGAGATAGACTCCTAAACCATGAAACGTAACCACGGAAATGACATCTGATGACCTTTATCATATTCTATTGGTTAGAAGAAAATCACTGATGCGTATTGCTCAGGGAGAGGGAACACACAAGGCTCTAGCACTGGGGACTACTCTAGAGTGTGTACAACAGAGTACATGCCTAAAAATCCTGAACAGGCCTTTGTTTTCTTTGGCAGAGCCCAAACATGATTAACTGATGGCTGCATCCTGGCTAATCCTTTGTCATTTGTTTCAACTGATGTATATACCAGTTTTTATTCAAATTGTGCCCTCTTCCTGAATCTCCCTCTTTCTTCAATTGGATTTGTAAAACTAAAAGGCATGGATAGCATCTCCTAGTATCTGTACAGCTATTAGCACAGACCTCATAGTAGACTTTTAGTAACTGCTTGTTGTGTATGTGAAGGAAGCTTTTGGTCACGTTCATTCCTGCCGAGCTGGGTGATCTTTAGCAAAGTGTTTCATCATCATAAATCTCAATTTCTTCAGCTATGAAAAGAGGATAATGGCACTTCATGGAGAAATCTTACAAAAGACTAGCTCAGACCCCATCACTCCCTGCTTTAAACCTCCAAGGACTCCTCACCCACTTAGAATTAGATTCAAATTCCTTGACCAGGGTCTTCAGGGATACCCTCTCTCCCACTCAGTTTGTGAGTCACCTGGGCCTCGTTACAATTGCCTCTGTGTCCTTGCATTTGCAGGCCCCCAGCACAGAATGTTCTTGCCCCAGTTCATATCACCAGTTTCTCCTCATCATTCAGGGGCTCAACTCAAAAGTCAACAACTCTAAGAAATTCTGCCAGACCACCTTCATTTGCTCCTGCGCATTTCCTTACCCGGTTTAACTTGCTTTGTGTACCAATGATCACTTCTGAGCTCATTTCTTATTTGTATAGAAGTTTATTGTTTGCCTCCGCTCACCAGAAGGTGGGCTTCGTGGAGGAAGGAATCTGTGGTTTATTTACTACTGCGTCTTTAATTCCTAGCACAGTACCTGGCTCATTTATTGAATAAAATTGTGTGTGTGTGTGTGTGTGTGTGTGTGTGTTATAAACTCGGAGCACTGTTCCTGAGATATAGTTTAAAATGGACATACATACAACAGAGAGTAGTATGGGGGAAAAAAGGAGTAAAAGTAAAATGTCATTTATAGGTTAATTAAAACTGGGGTTCTAACCAGAACTGACAGATTCAAGATTCCAAATTCCTTCCTCCTAACCCTTGATTATTATCTCTCTGTTTATTATTTCTTGGTGCCTACAGGAAGAGGCGATGTCTGGCAGACTGATTGTAATTTAGTGCCTGGCAACATTAATGGCAAATTGAACTGAAAAAAAAACCCAGCAAAATCTAATGACATTGTTATAGGAAATTCATAAGGTAAAAAAGGAATTATGGAAGACCCCCCCCATTTAACCAGTATTTTAAAAAATAATTCTCATTGAGTTTAGTCTATTTGTATTACCATAAATTAATCTCATAATTATGGTTTTGCTTTATTGAAATAGATTGAACCCATTATTTAGGATATTTAGAGAAAGGGTTCAAAATAATTATTTTATTTTACTTTTCCAAAGGATTGAAACAACTGGTTTCAGCTGCAGTGTGCACCTGTAAGGCTTGAGTATTGCCTGTATTTTTGCAACTATTTGCAGCAGCTTTTTAAAAAAAAAAAAAAAAAACAAACACAAAAAACAAAACTTCTAGTGAGACGGGGGAAGGGGGTGTGGAAGGTACCATCAAAACTCTTTGTCAGATACTGCCATCTGGTGGTAAATTTTCAAAATGCAACCTTGGACTTAATTCTCCCCCAAAATATAATTCAGTGTTCCAGATTCCTCTGTTATTCAAATTCCTGTAAAACCTGAGATCCAAATTAGAGTTACATTTGAATTTTAACATGGTATAAATAAAATCTCAAGCTGTCAAAACGATTGAGTGAATGCTTTCTCCGTAATGGTGAAAAAATGACCATCTCTGATTTTAAAAACTTTTCTCATTAAAAAAATGATCATCATTACCATTTAAGCTTTTTTATGGGGCTAAATCAGCAAATTAAAGTGCTCAGAGCCCTCGCCTCTCTGAAGCTTACTAGATTAGAGCTAAATTGGTTTAATTTTCTTGGTCAAGTGCCCATCACAGCACACCCTCTTTATTTCATGTGGAAGTAATAAAAACTGACAAGTTTAAAATAACAGACTCATCTTTGCTCAGGCTAATCTGGACCCCACTGGTAACTACGGTCTTGAGTGTGTTCTATTCTGTGTCTACTGCAACAGATCAGCACTTAGCCGATGCTCAGGCTGGGGGGAATTGAGTGGATCTGGGCCATGAGAACGGGCTGTTCCTGGCAGGGGTGCCCAATCTGGCCAGGCAAAGTCAGGACATACCCGATGGCCAAGTGGACTGTCCTGCTGTGGGATGTGCCACAACCAAACGGGCTCCCACTGCCAGGTCTTTCCTGAGTCAGAAGGCAAGTGCACTTTCTACAAGGTTAATGGAGTTTTATTAACTGTTGTGATGCTCTTCCTTCAAGTTAATATCCTGCAGTCTTGATACTGACGTCTTTCTAGTTCAATCTAAATGTGCTTGAGTTTGAACTAAATGTCATTTCTCGGGAAATGGTATTGGCTTTGAAGCAGTCTCTGGGGTTAAAGAATTGTGAGTCCCAACATACTTTAGCCCCTTAATCCTTAGGGCACCTTGTAGAAGTTACCACTGCTAGAGGCTTTCTGCGCCTGAGTGTCCGGCTCAGGATTTCTGAACCCAAGTTCATATATAACTTCATATTTGGAATTAGGGGGTTCCGTGAATGCCCCCTAAAAATGTATGTGTTGTGTGTTTGTGTGTGTGTGTGTGTGTGTGTCTCGTGATAATATGCATTTTTGTTTCCAAGGCATCACTAGGCTTTCCTCAGATTGTCAGAGTGACCTGTAATTTTCCCCACCTCTAAACAGTTAAGATTTCCCATGATTCTGTCATTAAATGAGGATTTAATTTTTTCGTTTACTTATTTATTTAATTTTAAATATTTTTAAAATTTATTTGAGAGAGAGAGAGATAGGGAAGAGCACAAGAAGGGGGAGGGGCAGAGGGGAGGGAGAAGCAGGCTCCCCGCTGAGCTGGGAACCTGATGCGGGACTCCATTCCAGAACCCTGACATCATGACCCGAGCAGAAGGCAGTCGCTTAACCGACTGAGCCACCCAGGTGCCCCTAAATGAGGATTTGAATGGTACATATTCACCAGATTGTTGTGGGGATAGGTTAAGATAGGTAAAAATCGTGGGTGCCTGGGTGGCTCAGTGGGTTAAACCTCTGCCTTCGGCTCAGGTCATGATCTCAGGGTCCTGGGATCGAGTCCGGCATCGGGCTCTCTGCTTGGCAGGGAGCCTGCTTCCTCCTCTCTCTCTCTCTGCCTCCCTCTCTGCCTACTTGTGATTTCTCTCTGTCAAATAAATAAATAAAATCTTTAAAAAAAAAAAAAAAGATAGGTAAAAATCCCAGGCACAATGCCTGGGGCCGATGGATGTTACTTTGGCTGAGGAGATCAGAATTGGCAACAAAACCATGAGTAAAAATATGAGCAAATGTAATCTGGATGAGTGAATTTACTTGGAATCCTGAAACAGCTGCCAGCATTCTCCTCACCTGCCTTCCTGGAAGGGGCCTGATGAGGCCATTGCCATTATCGGAACTAGGTCTGATTTGACCCAAGGTGACTGAACTGTGATCTTTGATGAGGTCAATTTTTATTTACCAGCATCTTAGATGATCGGCAGAAAGAAAGTGCTTGTGTGTCAAATCAAGGGCTTCCAGATCATTCTAAGGATTTAAAGATTACACCTTCCATTATGTGATTATGAGGGACTCAAATAACACTGAGGTAGGTGTTTAAAAAACATGAGTCCTTGGGACGCCTGGATGGCTCAGTTGGTTGAGCAGCTGCCTTCGGCTCAGGTCATGATCCCAGCGTCCTGGGATCGAGTCCCACATCGGGCTCCTTGCTCAGTGGGGAGCCTGCTTCTCCCTCTGCCTCTGCCTGCCACTCTGTCTGCCTGTGCTCGCTTACTCTCTCTCCCTCTCTCTCTGACAAATAAATAAATAAAATCTTTAAAAAACAACAACAACAACAAAAAAAAAAAACATGAGTCCCATCCACTATTTAATCCAGGAAAAACAGACTTTAACGAAAGGGATTCATCCCCCTGTGAATTAATGAGTGGCTTTACAGGATGGTCAGTCTTGTCCAAAGTTCTGTTTTGTGACTCAGGGAAAACAAATGTAATAGAGCGAAAAGGGCATTGATTTGGGAATCAGAAAGGAGTGATTTTAAATTTCACTTCTTGGCAATGATCTCGGGGTATGATGTTGAGGATTTAGCAAACGGTCTAGGGCTCCAATTCTTCATTGGCAATATGGGAATTTTTGAAATTAATCCTTGGACTTTATATGTAAAGGAAATTAATAAAATAAAAATAGCACTAGTCTTCTACTTTTCTCTGTATTGTTTTGATAAACATTAGGACGAGGTATAATTACTGACAACTTACCTTGAAATTCTAATTTATGCTTCCAGAATAAAGTGTAGTAGATAGCCCTCTCCAGATATTGAAGAAAATCCAAGGTTAAATAGAATCGAGATGATTTCTCCAAAATGGTGATTTGAACCCATGAGTTATGAAGAGTCACTGAAATAACCAAAGCACACAAGAGTCAGTCAGAGGAGAATAACTGGGTATGCGAAGTCAGAAAAAAATTCCTGCTCTCTCGGTGCTCACATTCCTCTGGGAAGAGACAGAGGTGTATAAACACTTGCCAGAATGTCCACTTGGGTGATGTGGAATGTATATCCAACTGGCTCCGGACTCCAGGAGCGTAGGCTCCTCACACTTTGGGTCTGGGCTTCAACACTGGCTGAGTGGGCTCCCAGACAGTCAGGGGTGACCCTGAAGCAGAAGGAGGAAGGAGAGACTGGGAGCTTGGGGCAGGACCCTGAGATCAAGACCTGAGCTGATACCAAGAGTTGGAGGCTTAACTGACTGAGTAATCCTGGTGTCCCAGAGAAAACATTCTTATAAACAGAATTAAGGTAAGGATCTTGAGATCATCCTAAATGCCCAATCATCCTAGAAGCTCCAGGTGGGTTCTGAGTCCAGCGACGAGCGAGTATTCTTATAAGAGGGGACACACAGAGAGGATGAGGTGATGTGAAGATGGTGGGACATATTGGAGTTATGGGACCCCAAGCTGAGGAACGCCTGGCACCACCAGAAGCTGGAAGAGGCAAAGGAAGGATCCACCTGCAGAACCTATGTAGGGAGCATGGTCATGATTTTGGACTTCTGAACTCCAGAACTGTGAGAGAATACATTTCTGCTGTTGTAAGCCCCTCAGCCTGTGGTACTTTGTCACAGCAGCCCTAGGAAACTAATATGCCCTGCCAAACTGTGTGACTTACTGGTGACTTATTCATTCACTGTCTAGCTCCTCCCACTAGATCATGAGCTCTGTGGGGAGCAGGGACTTGGTCTTCTTGTTCACGTCTCTGTCCTCAGACATGTGTTTCTATTTTCCACTGATTCCATCTTCTGAAGTCACCCTCCGAAATAGGGAAGATTCCTCATATCCTCGCCTTGGTCAGCAGGAAGCCTTGCTGTGTTTCTGCTTTGTAGAAGCTTGACTCCAAATCATGTGTCAGGCAGGGTTCAGTCAGGAAAACAAACAACACATGAGGTGCTCTAACAGAGGAGATTGAGTGAAGGGTATTAGTGCAAGATGCAGGGAGGTTTAAAGAACAGAACAGCATAGGAGGAGTTCTGCAGAGCTGTGCGAAGGGGCACAACCTGGCCACTGATGGCTGCTCTGGAGGGCACCAGACTGGTCCTAAGAATACCAGAAGGCCTTGGAGGCTGGAACCAGCTGCCTCTCTGGGCCGAAGAGTACTGCTGGGGCAACTTTGACAAGAACTTTAAGCAAACAGGGAGAAGGAAGTCCCTTCTCCAGGACCTTCTATCTGCTTCTCATTTCCTCCTGCCTTCTAAGTTCCCTCTCTGCTTTCTGTGAACAGGATTTAACAGGAAACCACTAGGCAAAGGCATCTGGGAAATATAGTTTGTGCATAACCAGAAGACAGACTATAGAGAAGTAGATGAGGAGTTCAGGGATAGTAGCTTGTTAACCAGCCTAAACAGAGATCATGTGCTTTTTGACCTGGCATCCAAAAGCATAATAAGGATGAATCTTTTGCAGCTCCATGCCCATGTGTAATTACTGAATTAATCACACGTGTAAATTTTTTGCTAATGCCTGTCTTCCTTACTAGACTTCAAACCCTCTGAAGGACTCTATTGTCTCTTTTCTGCCTGTGGTATCCCCAGGTTTAGAACAATGACCATCATGGAGCTGGCATTTCTAAACAGTTGTTAACTGCCTGACTGCTTTTCTGAATTTTTATCTCACTTGATTTTGTGTTTTTGAAGGAGCAGGCTATCCTTTGTGTTATCTCTCCTTGTGTAAATATGACATCGCCCTTATTCGTTAGTGCTAATATCCCAGAGGCAGGGCAGTGAGTGAAGGGCAAAGTTGGCAGGAGGTCACTCTGAAGTCTAAATTACCTCACTGAGCTGTCTGCACACCAATTATCGTCAAATCTCCAATATCTGCATCTACTTAGTTCATGTCGACATAATCATGGATCCTTCGAGCAGGCTTTGTTTGAGAAATCCCTTTACAGTCTGTCTTTATGAAAACTCAAAACAGATCATTTTCCCTCTGAATAATGGGGAGTGTGACTGAGTACATGGTTCTTAACCAGGGATGATTTCTCTCCTCCAGGGGGGTTTGACAATGTCTGGAAACATCTTTGATTGTCATAACTGGAGGATGATACTGGCATTTAGTAGGTGGAGCCCAGAGACGCTGCTAGACATCCTCCATGCACAGGAAATCCCTCACAAAAAAAGAATGATCTGGTCCCAAATGTGGATACCACCAACTGAGAAATCCTGATGTTCCTTAAAATACATTGTCTTGTTCATTACTCCATGAAAGAAAGTATAATGAGTGGGAAAAGCATTGGCTTGTGGGGGGAGTGGCGCTTGAGTGGCGCAGTTGGCTGAGCTACTGACTCTTGGTTTCAGATCAGGTTGTGGTCTCAGGGTTGTGAGATCGAGCCCTGTGTTGGCCTCCGAGTCTGCTTATGATTCTCTCTCCCTCTCCATCTGCCCCACCCACTTGTGTACTCTCTCTCCCAAATAGATAAATAAATCTTAAAAAAAAAAAAGAAAGAAAGAAAGAAAAAGAAAAGAAAAGAAAAGCATCAGCTTGGGAATCTCAAATTATCTGACTTTAAATCTCACTTCCTTAAAGCAGCTGCTTACTCTTAGAGAATTAACACATTGCTGAAGACATCAATTTCTCATCTATGAAGTGGGGGAATTAAAACCTGATTTGTTGCATTATTATGAGGCTTGCCATGAATTAACTAATGTAGAGGGTCTGGAACACAGGAATTCCTTGATAAATAGCAGCTGTTTTTTAAGAGCACAATTATGTTTGTAATAGATTGTGCTTGTGAAAAAATATATACATTCTAATACACTTATCCTATAGTAAGTGCCCCAAAAGTACTTCTTTAACTTTTTTTTTTTTTTTTAAGATTTTATTTTTTTATTTGGGAGAGCGAGTGAGCAAGAGAGAGAACCCTAGGCAGGGGAGAGGCAGAGGGACAAGCAGACTCCCCGCCAAGCAGGGAGGCTGATACAGGGCTCAATCCCAGGACCCCGAGATCATGACCCAAGCCAAAGGCAGATGCTTGAAAAACTGAGCCACCCAGACACCCCCTTCTTTAATATCTTAATTGTTTTTCTCCCCTTCAAGGAATAGAGGTCTGAGAAACTACATAACACATATATTTTCCAAAGCAAATTTTTCATTAGTGGTGTTTAACAAAACCTTGGTCTACACTGTTTAACTTATTCTAACAGTTTTAATTGGAGTCCCCATATTCTTTAAAGCTATAATTTCATAAGAATTAGGAGAAAAATGAAGGGGGGTGGGTAATCAGAGCGGGAGATGAACCATGAGAGACTATGGACTCCGGAAAACAAACTGAGGGTTTTAGAAGGGAGAGGGTTGGGGGGATGGGTTAGCCCAGTGATGGGTATTAAGGGGGGCACGTATTGCATGGAGCACTGGCTGCTATATGCAACAATGAATCAAGGAACACTACATCAAAAACGAATGATTCACTATATGGTGACTAACATAGTAATGATAAAAAAGGAATTCGGAGAGGTCAAAATGTGCATACATGGGGACAAAAAAAACAAATGTTTGGAATTGTGACATCAATGGCATAGCTAGGAGACACTTCCAAGGACCTTTAAATGTTATTAAAAAATAGCATAACAATTGGTCAACCAACTTGCCCATAGCAAGTGCTCTTTAGGACTGGTTGTTGTAATCATTGCTGTCATCGTCATTATCAAAGCCTCTATTTGTCAAATCCAGGGGAAGGACTTGATTGGTCACTCATAGGCCAGTGAGTTCCCTTGTGCCCAGGGTGCTGAGGTGGGCAGGTCCACCAGAGGCGATCCCCAGATTGAATGAGGTCCTTACCAGAAGAAGGGAGTAAGGGAGCTGGGTCGCCCTAAACACTGATGGCTACCCAGTTGCCTATCACTGCTGCAGAGAGCTTCAAAATCCCCTCTCCCTGTGGTGTAAATACACATATGCACAAGCAGAAGTTAGCATTTTCGTGTTCACTGTGTGCTGGCCAAGTTTTAAGCCATTTACATTTATTACATCATTTATTACTTACAAAACACCTGTGAAATAAAATATCACTGTTGTTACAAATGAGGCAACCACACAACAGAAAGGTGATAGAATTTGCCTAATGTTGTCAGGCCAAAGGATGATTTCAGGAGTTGGTAGCCAGAGTCTGAATTCTTGGCCATTCAGCTCTATTGCCCTCTGCTAACAGTGGTTACAAATAAGTTAATGAAAAGAAAAGAAAAATATTGGTGAAATTTGCACAGGTGGCATTGGCGTCAGCAAAAAAACAAACAAACCCCAAAACTTGTTTTTTAAAGAGCACAGTTATGTTTGTAACAGGTTGTGCCTTAAACACAATATACAAAGGACTAGCAAACTCATGAATTGCAATTCTGTTGGCAGTCCCATTGTAAAGAATAAATATTTGTTAACTTGAATAAATAACTAAACTTCCCTAAATTTGAATCCCTCCTCCCACTGAAAACTGGGAGACTTGGAAGCAGGAATATTTGAGGAAGCCCAAGACTATCATTTCTCAAAGATCTGTGATGATCAAGCTGTCATCCTTTCTAACAGGTGTAACCCAAGGACCTTGGGTCAGGCAAACAGGTCTTTTTCTGACAATGGAAAGATAAACACGACCCCGAGGCATGAATGAGTTAGTTGTCTTCCATTGTGGGTCTTGCTCAAATCACCTCTGGGTGAGCTACAGATTTTAGGACAGAGTACCCCAGCTGGCCATTAAATAAAATGACAGGGGCGCCTGGGTGGCTCAGTGGGTTAAGCCTCTGTCTTCGGCTCAGGTCATGGTCTCAGGGTCCTGGGATCGAGCCCCGCATCGGGCTCTCTGCTCAGCAGGGAGCCTGCTTCCTCCTCTCTCTCTGCCTGCCTCTCTGCCTACTGGTGATCTCTCTCTCTCTCTCTCTCTCTCTGTCAAATAAATAAATAAAATATTTTAAAAAAATAAAGTGACATTTGCTTGCTTTGGCCAAACATCCCATACCACTGGATAAAGAAGGAAACAAACACTGTTTAAATAAGCAAATAGGGAGAATGTGGAGGACTGGCCCCACTCCTGCATGTGACAAAAGAGAGGCTCTGCTTTATATTTTGAGCATGGAGATAGACCAAAGTCAAACATATTTATTTAATAACAGAATAAAAAAGAACAGCTGTGGAAAATATTTAGAAGATGATACACACAGAATCACACACAGTTACAGTTACAGCGTAGACAAAAGAATGGTGCCAGGATATCAGAGCGTTTTTCTTTTTCTTTTTCTTTTTTTTTAAGGCTTATTTCTTTGAAATTAAAAAAAAAAAAAACGCAACTACAATTTAAATAAAGCCATTAATAAATATCACTCAGAGAAGATTCAATAGAGCGGATATGGGGTAACACCTAGCATTTTTAAGTACCTGCTATGCACCAAAAAGCCTTTCAAATGTATTCATTTATTCAGTCCTCTGATTTCTGTGGAGATGGTTATTATCACTTACGTAGTTTTAGCAGATGGGGCAACGGATGCTGAGTTGGGAATTGCCCCCAATAAGATTCCCCCCGCATCTAAGCTCTGCAGTAACACAGGCAGTTGGATTCAAAGCCATGTGCACAGCTACCAGGACTCCCTGGAGTCTGTAGAGGTTGTTTAAGGAGAAGAGCAGGAGGCCGCAGTTCTGCACCTGTCATCTCTCGCCCGCCCCACCTCCAAATCCCATCGCTGCCCAGAGGTAAGGTGGCCCACCTGTCCCCACTTGCCTGAGACTTTCCCAGTTTTTAAAAACCAAAAGTCTTGTTTCCCAGGAACAGGCAAACTGGGATGGTTGTTCACCCTACCCAGAGAGGTGCTTCACGGGTAAAAGTTGGCTTTGTGTCTTTTTTATGTGTATATAAATGTGCTTTCATAACTTTGTTCACAGACACATGTGTGCTCCTCTGGGACCTGCTTTTCACATGTCTCACTGCGTTAGGAAGCCCTTTCCCTTCTCGCTCCTTTGAACAACTGCATATGCTTTTGTAAGGACCTATTTTATATTTTTATATTTTAGCCAGAGGCTTCCATTGAGGTTAAACAATAAACTTGTTTAACCCTTAAACTGTCCCTGCTCCCCTTCCCCCAGGGGATTTACTTAAAAACAAGTCCCGGAAACCAGCCTCAGGTAACAAAGCTCAAATACAAGGGTGGGTCAGGCCAGGTGGAGACATCCGATCAGTTTGGGGTGGGGGGTTGCATACTGTCTCCCTAGTTACCAAGGACTATGGTCCCCGCCCTTTGGGTGCCAATTCTGACCAAGGTGATAGGCTGGTTCAAATGTCTACTAGGGTGGGGCGCCTGGGTAGCTCAGTGGGTTAAAGCCTCTGCCTTTGGCTCAGATCATGATCCCAGGGGGCTCTCTGCTCAGCAGGGAGCCTGCTTCCTCCTCTCTCTCTGCCTGACTCTCTGCCTGCTTGTGATCTCTGTCTGTCAAATAAATAAATAAAATCTTAAAAAAAAAAATGTCTACTAGGGTAAATTGTAATTCAGTTGGTCACCTGGCATCACTGTGGAGTTTCCTGTGTGTGTTACAATCTCATTGGCCACCTGTGCGTGGCCAGGCCTGACCGCATGGCCTTTGCCCTTAAAAGCTAGTCTGTGAAACAGGGAAGGGTCACCCTCTCTTGTAAGAGGTGCGGCCCCGAACGTTCGGTTAGATTCTTGATGCTTGGGGCGAAATAAAGCTTTGCTTGACCTTCGCTTTATATCGGTCTCGCTCCTTTAATCACGGACCCATTTTTGGGGCATAACACTTTCACTGTAAAGTTGTACAGTTGCTCATATAACCGCCCCCTCTGCTCTGTTAGAGTGAGAAAAAAAAAGTATTATCAAGGAAGACGAATAATGGTGATATTTGAGGAAGAAGCCAACACTTTAAGGACAAACAAAAAAGAAAGGAGGACTAGAATGAATAAAGGGGGAAAAAATCTCCAAGAGGCAGAAACAAAAAGAAAAAGTGAATGGGGAACAAGGATGGGCATGACTTTATTTCCAGAGGAAGGAAGGTCTGAGTAGTTGAATGTCAGGAAGTTGGGAATCCAGTTCTTGTCTCACCCCTAGAGAGCTGCGTGCCCATGGAGGAAAGCCCACTTCAGGTTCCACGTAGGGAACCTACTTGTCCAGCCAAGTAGAGAGAATGCCTGTGAGGACTGAGCGAGGGTAAAGCGCTTGGATTAATTGTGCAAATTTAAGGGATTCGATGGCATCCTGTTTAAAGAACCAGCCGAGGTTACTGTGTTACTGTGTTACTGTGATCACTGAAGAATGCGGTTCAGAGGAAGAGATTACAGGGTGATGGAAGATTCTGAGTTGATGATTCTCCTGTGCAGAAGATTCACCCAGCGAGGTTGATAAAGAGCAAAAATCCAGTAATTCTGCAGTGGGGCAGTAATCCAGTAATCCAGTAATCCAAAATGGGTAGTAATCCAAAAATCCAGTAATTCTGATAAAGAGCAAAAATTCAGTAATTCTGCGGTGGGGCTGACCGCAGAATTACTGAATTTTTCTCCAGAAGTGGGATCCGTGCCTCTGTCATTTTAATGAGTTCACTCAGCACATATTCTGATGCAAAACATCCAAACCGGTGAACTGAGGGCCGAGGGCCGGGGTGCCTGCCGCACGCCAACAAGGGGCGCCACTCACTGGTGGGACAATGCGACTGGCAGCGGCAGGAGCTGTGCGGTGCTCAGCCAAGAAACACAAGCCTGACCTTGCGACCATCAGCACCCTCTGCCCCCTCCAACATGGTCAGAGATGCCCCTTGACCCTTTCCTAAGGGTAGAGAAAGTGCCCTGAGCACCTGCTGTGCACTAGAACTTTTCACATACCTTGGCTTTTTTAATTCATTTTTTATTCGGTTGGACTAGACATAACATAAAATTAACTGTTTTGGAGTTTGCAATTCAGTGGCATTTAGTGCATTCACAATGTTGTACAACCCCTTCCTCTACCTAGTTCCACTTACACATTATCTGATTTAATCCTCACGACATTCTGAAAGATCAAATATTTGTTATCGGCACAAGTGGCAGAAAGGCCAGAAAGATTTAGTAATTTGTCCGTTTTGGACCCTTGGTATAAAATTTTTTTTTTAAGATTTTATTTATTTACTTATTTGACAGAGAGAGAACACAAGTAGGCAGAGAGGCAGGCAGAGAGAGAGAGAAGAGGAAGCAGTCTCCCCGCTTGAGCAGAGAGCCCGATGCAGAGAGCCCGATGCGGGGCTCGATCCCAGGACCCTGAGATCATGACCCGAGCTGAAGGCAGAGGCTTTACCCACTGAGCCACCCAGGCACCCTGGACCCTTGGTATAGAATGAAGCAGGGATACAAATCCAGTCAATCACCCAAAGCCCTTGCAAATACATGAGTAGAAGGAGGGACCCTGGGATTTCCTTCCTTTACTTCTTTCTCTTTCTTTCTTCCTTCCTTCCTTCCTTCCTTCCTTCCTTCCTTCCTTCCTTTCTTTCTTTCTTAGATTCATTTATTTATTCTAGAGAGAGAACACACAAGCAGGGGGAGGGGCAGATGGAGAAGGGAAAAAAAATCTCTAGCAGACTCCCCACTGAGCACGGAGCCCTACGCAGGGCTCCGTCTCATGACCCTGAGATCATGCCCCGAGCCGAAATCAAAAGTCAGACGCTTAACTGCCTGAGCCACCAGGTGCCCCTGGCATTTCCTATTTTCATGGAAAATATTGAACCAGCTTAGGACACGGCAGCGTTCATGTCCTAACACTAGTCGAAAAAAAATAAAAGGAGTAATGCTGTACCTTTCTCTCCCTTTTTCCACGTCCCTTCTGCAATCAGTGACCACCCTTTCTTATGCACGTTTTCTTAGATGTCCAATTGCGTGGATGTCCAATCACAGGTTTCAACGGAAAAACAAAGTCAATCAACAGCTTTTCCCTGATAGAAAAGCAGGGGAATCTTCCCAGCCTATAGGTAAGTCCCCAGAGGATAACATATGATGGGATGTGTCTTCTGCCCCAGGACCAATAGGACACGAGTAGACTCAACGCTGGTCAGCTGAGGGAAATGGAACAAACACACGTGTGGATAGGACAGCCATAGAAATTCATCCCCCCACTGGAACTGGGACATTCCCAAAAGGATACTTGGACGGGATGTCAGAAGAGCCAAACCAGGACTGCCCAAGACAAATGAGCACCTCTTAGCAGGAGGCTGAAAAGCCATCACTCCTCTGCTGTGTCCAAAAGCAGGAGTAGAGCAAACAGAGTATATTGAGAAATAAATGAGAAATAAACACTCAGAAAACAGTAAAAGTCAGCAAGGAAAAACCAAGCCAAGTGAAATAGCCATGAAGGCTTAAAGTTAGTTGATTGCAAAACAATAGCGGAAAAAGGAGTCAAGAGCAGGAAAGTGCGCAAGAAAATAAGGACCTGGCCCAGCCAAGTGAATCTCAAAACTCCAGCACCCATAAAACCAGCAGAAACGTATATGTTCAGTGAGAGCCTTTGGCAGACCAATTAAGTCCAAGCTAAAATGACTGTAAAAGAAAAAGCATCTTGAAGTTGGAACAGAAGCTAAATAGAAATCAGATGACTTGGGAGAAGAAATGCCAGTTAATGACTCATAAAAATAATCCCTTGAAATAGGAAAGTTAACAGACAAACAGAGAAACATTCAAATAAAATGACTTCTACCAGTTCAAGGTCTGGTCCAGCAGGAGGTATCTGGTGGTCTAGCAAGTCACAGACACAGGAGGAAATTGCAAATCCTGCATCTAGTGAAGCTCACTCCACTGGATTGCAAAGGGGAAGCTGATGCTGGTGTGTGTGTGTGTGTGTGTGTGTGTGTGTGTGTGTGTGTGTGTGTAGAGCCAAGCAAGATAAATTTGGAGCTGCCCATGGCTTAGCACATGAGTTACCCAATTCCTAGCCTCCTTGATCCCCAATTCTCAGGAAGGGCGGGCGGGGTTTACTGAGCACAACAACAAGCCTTTAACCATTTTAGGAGGACCTTTGCTTGGTCAGGGTTTTGCAAGCAGAGTTGCCCTTTATTATTGGCCTGGGGTTGTTTTCCCCATTTCATCTTATGCGATGGAGAAGCCAAGACTTGGAAATTTTAAAGGCCTGGACTCAAAGCTCAATATTTCCATCGGTAGCTGAGTGACCTTGGGCATATACATTTTGCTCTCTTGGTCTTAGCTTTCCTGTGTAGAGACAGAAAAAGTACTTCTTTGGGTACTTGTGAAGATAGAGATTATCCTTGAGGATTTCAGGGGATTTGTCTAGCACACAGTACATGCTCACAATGAAGGTGTCTCCTTCCCCTTCCCCAGAGTAGGGAAGAAATGACTAGAGGCACGGAAAACTCAAGTTCTTACTTGAAGTCAGACAATACTTAGGAGACACATCAGGACTAAGGCTCAGCGCTTCTGTCTCCCTCCCACCCCCACCCAGCACAGATGCTGTTCTCAGCCTGCTTCACCGTCCTGCAGCCCCGCTGTGTGTTCACCTGCAGTGGGGGGGGCATCCTGTGTGCAACAGAGCCCAATTCAAGCACCAGAAATGCTCTACTCTTTCCCTTAGAACCTTCTCCAACACCGTGGAAGTGGCTCCTCTTCCAACAAGACAAATCTGGAACTGCAGGGTGGGAAGGGGGTTAATATACCCCAAAAGTAAATCCCGACCAACGAGGGTCAGGAGTCAGTGGGAAAATGGCCCCAATCTCCCTGTCATGGTTCCACCAAGATTCCCTAGTATGATTGATCCCTTTGCCTAGGTAATATCCTGTGGCTATGGACTCTATACCCCTTATTAGCTATTCTCCATTTTTTATCTCACTCTCCCTCCCTATTTCCTCCCTCGGCTTCCTGGCTCCCCCAAGAAACCCCTGCACCCGAGCCCTCATCTCAGGTCTTGCTTTGGGGGAACCCAACCGAGACACCATCTCTTTTCCCTGTCTCAGGTGAGGACCCTGCATGGCTTTACTTTCTGCATTCCTCTGTCAGAACTGCAAAAGTGTCCCTTGGAGAAGAGCATCGTAATAAGGACTCCTGTTTAGTGAGCATGTACTATGTGCTAGGCAATGTGCACAGAGAAAAAAAGTTAGGACGACAGGTCTGATACAACAACAACTAAAAACGCTGCTTCTGGTGGTACTAGCATTAAGTTATATCATTGTAGGGACAAATATTTCTACCTCCTCCTTCCTCACATAGAGAGCAAAGGAAAGGGTGAGCCAGACCTGAGATTGTTTAAAATCATTTTAGAGAAAGGGTGTATGTCTTCGATTCTGTGGCTCTGCCATCCTGAAGGGTGAAAGCCCTTTGTGAGATGACCCCTCCTAGGAAGGGCCTCTTAGTGGGCTTTTGAAAATGCAGAAGTAGCTGCAATGTTAATTTCAGGTGGGAGCTGAAGAGCTAAAAACACAAAAATTTAGAAAAAGATTATAGACACCTTCGAGAAAGAAACAGTGGGTAAGGCCTGGGAGTGTGGCGGGGTGGGAGGAGAGGTATCCAGAAGTAGAATGTCTAGTGACAGATGTACACAAGGGAATGCTTAATAAAACTTTAAGAACAGGTGAGTTCACTTGACTATTCTATTGTTCTGGGAGATAAACCCCTTCTGTTGCCCTCAACTTTTATTAGGAATGGGCCACACAAATGTCTATGTTAACAGAATCTTGGTGTCGAGGATAATGAAATCCTATACATTTCCTTTGACATGGGGCAGAGAAAGGAAAGTAGCAGCAAAAGACAAGTCATGACTCAGAGGAAACAGGCAATCAGAGTAAGAAGCTTCTAGGGGAAAAGTCATCCTTCGCCAGAAGACTGATTCCTGGATTCACAGTGTAGATATGAAGTAGGACTTAAGCTGAATTTTTTTAAAGGAAAGTGACTCAAGGAGCTGAATTTGAGGGTTTGAAAGGACACCAAAGAGTTGAATTATAAATTCACTATCTCACTTAATTCTCAAATTAAGAGATAATACCCATTGATGGATGAAAATGTTGAGGCTCAGTGGATTTAAAGCGAGGTTTCAAGGTGGAGGGGGCGATTTGAACACAGCCCTAAATTTGAAGACTTGCATTATAGACATTCAGGACCCGGCTTAAATTAGGTTAGAAAGGGACTCAGATCTCACTCAGATTTGCCCATCCCAGTTTGGGTTGTGCTTTTAAAAACCTGGCGTTACAATGTTTTTCACATTGGCTAAAAAGTATAAAATCGAAGTCCTGAAGATTCATCAAATTCCCTTTTCACCCCCTAATCATCAGAAAGAAAGCTAGTTCTTCCTTCCACAGGCGTTACATCTTCAAAATCCTGTGTGGGTCACACGTATGCACACGTGCACATGCATGCACACACACACACCCCCACACACCCACACATAGCAGTTTGCTTAGGACAGAGCAGGCTGAAATCGCATAAGTGCCATTGACTTTTCTATTGCTGATCGAACACCGGACATGTTTGCTTGGGTTCTCTGGACATCAGAGATCATGTTCCTGAAATGATTTGTTTACAGGGTCTGAATTGAATTAGGAGGGCAACACTTGGTAACATGGACTGTAGCCTTCCATGCATTTATGCAGTTCAGAAACACCACCGCCACCAAACCCCAGGTCCTCAAGCTTCCCAAGTATTTCAAGTCATGTTACAGAAGAAAGCATTCATTCATTCATTCATTCATTCATTCATGAGTTCCTTCTATGCATCAGGCACTGTTTTAGGAACTTGGAACAAAATGAGACCAGCCATAACCAACAGAAAAATGTCTGCCCGCAGAAGTAAAGAGAAAAGACAGAAAATAAATGGTGAGTGCGAGAACAAGAATAAATGAGTTATATAGTATATTAGGAGGCGATAGAGGCAATGGAAGAGGGAGGGGCTGGAGCGGTGTGAAGGGAGCTGGAGCAGGTGAGCTGTGAGTTGCTCTGTTAAATAGAGTAGCCTGCATAGGACTCCTTGAGAAGGTGATAGTTGCATAAGGACTTGAATATTAATGATTCACAAACAGATCAATTAGGAAGCCCAGGATATCTTTCTGAGTTTGGCTTGGCAGTGAAATTCTGGCCTGGAAGCTTGGTCTGTCTCATGACTGTGTCTATAAAATTCCACAGGGAGGCAGCAGATCCTAGTGATGACTGTAGCCTTGGGGAGTTTGGCCAACGAATGCCTCGTCCTCTGATTGCAGAGGGTCTCAAGATAGCTGTCTTTGGCCTGAGTGCTTGTGGAGGCATCTCCCCCTTCCTTTACTCAAGATGTTAGTTGGTCAGCTTCATGGCTCTTTGTAACAAAAGCAAGGGCTTTGTAACTTTCACCTGTTGAAGCTTTGCTTTATGCATTAAAGGCATAATTGCATTTATAATCTCGGAGCTAGGTCTTGTTATTACCCTCAGTTCTCAGTCGAGGATGCTGGTGCTCAGAATCTCATCACAAGGGAAGGTGGAAACCTGCGTTTGTGGTAAAGTCTCTGGAAAATCTTTGGACCCTGAGCTGACTGAAAGAGGGAAACTTTTTAGATTGGTTAGTGCAATTCACTTTTTCAGGTGGGATGCGATTTAGCAAATTGAGGACTAGAAACTTGAAGATCGTCAATATCAAGATGACAGGAATAATCAGTGCTTACTGGGCAGGGCCAAACCCTGTACATAAAACGAGAATGTTTACGTGCACCATGTCCTTGAATCCATAACTCCTGGGTTCCACTGCTTCAGGTGAGGGAAAGAAGTCACTGACTGTAGGCTCACTCCATGCCAGGTATGGTGTGTACTGATAGTATCCGTTTAAGACTTTATCGCAAGTGTCATGTGTGACCCACAAAAATATTATAACAACCCCAAGGTATATAATGTGAAACAAGAACAAGACAAAACTCTTCTCCCATGTAAACCAGTGTGAGAGTCTGTATATGTTCTTCCACAGTTAAAAAGTAATTGTATCTGAAGCTAAACCTAGTATCTGAACATGGTTAATTTTTATTTAACAGTGTAAAATAATATAATATGGAAATAACATAATAAAAATACTTTTTTAATTTTATTCTTTTGAAGATTTTTAAAAATTTTTATTTACTTATTTTTTTTAATATTTTATTTATTTGAACGAGATCACAAGTAGGCAGAGAGGCAGGCAGAGAGAGAGAGAGAGAGAGAGAGAGGAGGAGGAAGCAGGCTCCCCGCTGAGCGGAGAGCCCGACTCGGGGCTCCATCCCAGGACCCTGAGATCATGACCTGAGCCGAAGGCAGAGGCTTTAACCCACTGAGCCACCCAGGCGCCCCTAGTATGCCATTTCCAGAAGTGGTGGCAAGAGCCAGAAATACAGGGAGTAATGGATTGGCCTCCGTTCCTGGGGTTAGGTGGGCTGAGACCCCAGAGACCACTGTGTGTCTGTGACATCAGTGTGGCCCAGAGAATCTGAGGCTGTATGTTAGTCATGTTAGTTGTGTTAGTTGTATCTGATACTGTCTCATTGCCCCCTTTTCAAGCATTAATTTCTCGTTTTACGTACACAGTATTTTCTTGAATATTATTAAGTTTATGTATTAAATTTATTTATTAAAATGTGTTCTATTCCCTGAATGATTCTCAAAATGTTTCCCAGAGATGTCCTTGTACTCCTTAATTTGTCCCTTCCATTGATTGTTCTCCGTCAGATAGAGATTTAGGCACTTACGTATTTCAATAATTGCAAAAGGTTTATGACCGCCCCCACCACACAAACACACCCCGAGTGAGCGCTTACCATACGCCATCTACGATCATAAGCATGTTTTAGTTATCAACTCCTTCAATCGCCATCTCACATAAGAAAATGGAGTTACGAAGGGGATCCTACAGGACTCAACTCAACCCCCAGCCTCTGACCCTAGAAATTGAGTTCCTCACCACTGCAGAACACCTGGTGTTCTATCTGGTTTGCATTTAAGTTTTGTTTGATTAAATCATCTGAATCTTAAAGTAGCCCAAAAGTCCAGTAGTGCTATTGATCCTATATCCGATCTCCCATTCTTCCAAGATAGGAAATATGTTAGCTGGACATAAGGCTGTCCCAAATATGCACTATGCTTCCAAGCTTCCCTTGCAGCTAAAAGCGGGGGTGGGAAAAATTCTGGCCACTAGGATGGGAATACGAGGGCTGTGTGGCTGGTCATGAAGCTTTCCTAAAGAGACCACAAGGCCCTGTCTGATGTGCTTTCTCCTTAGTCCCTTCTCCATGTCACTGAGAGGAGGGTGCCTTTGGGCCGTGACTATGACTGCTTGCTTCCTTAGGGCGGTGAGCTGGAACGAACTGTCTGTTGGGTTTTCACAGAATGGAGCTGCCCTACCGGAACTCGGCGTTGCCCTGTGAACTCTCACCTGAGCAAGGAATACACTTTGTCACATTTAAGCAATTGTTCTCTGTGTACATGTTATTATTCTTGTCCCTTGCCGCCTAATACAGTCCTAAATAATACAATGCTCAAAGGCTTATAATGAAAAAAATAGCAGCCGTGTGTCTCTTGCCAACTCCCCAGCCAGGTATCTTCCCATATTTGCATACACATTTCATTTTTTTTTAAGAATTTATTTATTTATTTGACAGACAGAGATCACAAGTAGGCAGAGAGGCAGGCAGAGAGAGAGGAGGAAGCAGGCTCCCAGCTGAGCAGAGAGCCCGATGCGGGGCTCGATCCCAGGACCCTGGGATCATGACCTGAGCCAAAGGCAGAGGCTTTAACCCACTGAGCCACCCAGGTGCCCCTGCATCCACATTTCTCTCTCTCTCTTTTTTAAAGATTTTATTTATTCATTTGAGAGAGAGAGAATGAGAGAGAGAGAACATTAAGTGGAGAAAGGTCAGCAGGAGAAGCAGACTCCCCATCAAGCAGGGAGCCCGATTCGGGATTCGATCCCGGGACTCTAGGATCATGACCTGAGCTGAAGGCAGTCACTTAACCGACTGAGCCATCCAGGTGCCCCTCCACATTTCTAAATGATATATTTTTGTGGTGTTTTCTTGATTAATCAATTTTGATAGTATTTATTGACTGCCTTTTATGGCTGATGTGAACTTCACTCTCTTAAATCTTTCCTTCCTCTCCCCCCACCCTGCCAGTAGAGATCTATTACAATGTATTCAGCTAAATTGCTATTCCCTAATGACGTTGATACAATTAAGTGAACATTAATCACTGATAAGGCCAATTGTCACTTTTGCTTACGTGTCTTCTTCTTCTACTTTTCCCTTGGTATAATTTTCTTTTATCAGTGAGAGTTTTCTCTGCAGTTGTGAGGTTTTTCCTTTAATCCCTCTTAGTGGACAGGCTTTTGAATTTTCACTTTATAGCTGAAGACTTTGAGGCCCTTTCGTTCCTGTAATGATAGTAACATTTATTAGGTGTTGCGTTGTGTTAAACCCCGAGCTTGATGCTCAGTGAATGCTCTCTGGTGCCTGCTTGTGTCCCTACCTTACAGAGCACGAAGCGGAGGGCAATATTAAATAACTAGCCTACAACCACAGAGCTGATGGGGGTAGAGTCGGGACTCAGACCCGGGTCTCTCTGACCCCAGAGGTTAACCCTCTTAGTTAGGGATGAGGAAGAGGAGAGGGACATTGCCAAAATACTTACGTACAGTCTGGGAATGAGCAGACAGAATACGAGAGAGGAAGCACATACCAGATAAATATCAGCTCTGCCTTACCAAAGAGCTCCTGACTCAGCCGAACAGGGAAACAACAGCATTTTGTTTTTGTTTCGGCTTTTGTGGTTTGCTGCGGGTCTGGAGAAGAACCTGGGCATTTTGCTTCAAAGTAGAAGAAGGGCCACAGCAGGGGCCCACAGACCTTCATTTCCCAAATACAAAACTCGAGGATCTCACCTCGGGCCCTGAGCTGCCAGGACCCCAGACTCCTCACACATCACGCCTGCTTTCATGGCTATGCTCTCAGATCAACAGTTTCCACTGTCTCTAGGGCTTCGTGAGGACATTTATCCCACATGGATACACACACACACACACACGGGAAAGGTGACTCTGCTACCACGTCTGTGTGCAGCGCCGTCCCGAGAGGGGACAGGGACGCTTGGATGTTGGCACTTCTTGACAGATATTTGGGTGATTTGAGGGACAACACACTAGGACCTTTAAAATTGGAACCATCCGTGAAAATCTGAGGACGTGTCGCCAGAACAGAGATATTAGAAGTAATGAGATTAATCATGAGACGTTAATGAAGTAATGGCTTACTCCTGCCTTTTGAGTGGGCACCTTCCTGGGATTAAATAAATCATGAATTACAGGAATAACATTACCTGAGATTTACGGAATATCTCCCAGCTGTTTGAAAAAGCTGTCTCTCCCTGAGGATCAGTCAGGGGAACATTTTTTTTAAAAATTATCTTGAATGACTAAGATTACCCTTTAACTGGTGAATTATCATTTCCTACTGGACTCTCGAAAGTGCTTAATTATACACAGCGAATAATTTGCTCCAGCTTTAAAAATAAACTGGGATATTCCTTAAGTCCCTGTTTTAAAACCCTCATGGGAATGTGCCACTAAAATAAATGAAATCAGTATCTCCACAATTCCCAGAGTAGCAGTGTATCCTTCCCCCGGTCTATAAACTTAGTATTATAATGTATACCTCTTGGGGCTGAGGTAAGACTGACTGACAGTAATCAGCAATGGTTACCTACCAGGCTGTTCCAAGAGCTTTATATGGATATATTTATAGACACATATATATATATCAACTCATTATCCTCGCAACCACCCTATGTGGTGCACGCTATTATTATCTTTATAGATGGGGATACTGAGACACAGAGAGGTTCAGTCACACAACTCGTTAAGGGATGGATCTGGGGTTTCAAATCAGGCTGTCTGACTGCAGAGCCCATGCTCTAGGAAACTAGGTTGGGTTGGTATAGACAGTGTGTGACAAAATCCCAGAGGAGGCAAAAACAGCCAGCTAGAGTAGAAGAGAAGTTGAGCCATGGGAGATGATGATGCTAGGGGCTAGGAGTTTTTGAAAAGTAGAAAGTGAGAAGGAACAGTGTTCTTAACACTAGGAAGGGACTAGAGATCTGTGTGTCCCACCAATACCTCAAGGACCCGTAACCACTGGCTGGCTCTGCTTGGGTGGGGGGAGGGTTTGGCTAGTAAGACCTCAGGAAAGTATGGCTTTAAGGGGCACCCGGGAGGCTGCATCCTGACACTTGGCTGTGGAGCTGTGGCCACAGGAATGATTCTCTGCTCTGCATATGAGAGAGAAGCAGAAAGCCTCCAACTTCATTTAGTTTTTGCCAATGGGAAGCTCTGCTATAACCAGACTGAAGGTGCCTCCTCAAATGATTCGTTCTGTACAAGACTCCAGGACCTTTGCCCAACCCGTGGAAAGGAAATGAACTCCTTGCAGTCTCACCTGATGGGGGTTAGCAGTTAAATTTACCTGATTTTTTGAAGGAAGAATGGTACCGTTTGGGTTGGAAGTCTGACCACAACATGGCTGGCAATCATTTGATAATTTCTGAAGCCACATGGAGGTTTGTTATGCTGTTTCATCTACTTTTGCTTCAGTTTTAAATCCTCCCTATCAGAAGATTGAATAGGATAAATGTGTTATTTCTTGTACACCTGAGTTTATGGCTACACATTCTTAACTGCTATTCATACATCACCCCCACCCAAAAGGCCTCTGTAATCTGAAAGTCTCTGTAATCCGAGAGTCTCTGTAATCCGAGAGTCTCTGAAATCTGAGAGTCTCTGTAATCTGAGAGTCTCTGGAATCTGAGAGTCTCTGGAATCCGAGAGTCTCTGTAATCTGAGAGAATCTGTAATCTGAGAGTCTATGAAATCCGAGAGTCTCTGTAATCAGAGTCTCTGTAATCCGAGAGTCTCTGTAATCCGAGAGTCTCTGGAATCTGAGAGTCTCTGTAATCTGAGAGCCTCTGTAATCCGATTCTCTGTAATCCGAGAGTCTCTGTAATCCGAGAGTCTCTGTAATCTGAGAGTCTCTGTAATCCGAGAGCCTCTGGAATCCGAGAGTCTCTGGAATCCGAGAGTCTCTGTAATCTGAGAGTCTCTGTAATCCGAGAGTCTCTGGAATCCGAGAGTCTCTGGAATCTGAGAGTCTCTGGAATCCGAG
>PISX010023683.1:0-29170 GCA_004024625.1 Mellivora capensis
TAGCAGATAGTCAATACATGTTCCTCAAATATGGAATAATGGCAGACTAGAGGGCTTGAGTTCAAAAAAGGGTGTGGGTGGGGTAGATTTTGGTAGGGAAAATGGGAAAGATTTTAGCAATCATATTTGTCATTATAGCAAAGATAAGTTGTAAAAAATGTACAATAGAAATTGTATTTTGCAAATCTCTGTGTTATCCGTCCTTGGATTCCAGTCAAGTATAGTGGTTAACAAAAGGATGATTTCTGAGGCTTATAAATCACTCTCTCTCTCTCTCTCTCACACACACACACGCACACACACACACACTCATTCACACTCTTACTCATTCACTCACTTGCTCAATCACAACACAGAACATGAAGTTCATGAAGTTGGTTCCTTAAGTCCAGGTCATTTCTGACTCTGGGTTTGAACATGACAGGCATCTCATGCTCCAGAAGCAACTTCATCCTCCTAGTGGCTTGGAAATGACATCATACCTCCTGAACTCATCAGTCAATGAGAGAAACCTCATTTCTTTTTTCTACAATAGTAAAAAGCTAAAATTCAGTCATTCATCCTTAAGTTAATTTAGTAAGATTCTGTAGATTTTTAGATGAACACAACTGAATCCATCTTTTCTAGGAGAAAAGATTATGATTTTAGGGATGTTGCAATGACCTTCACCCTGAGCTCCAGACCTGTGCACACACCTGTTTGCTGTCATCTCCACTGGAGTAAGCCACAGGAACATTATGCTCGGTGTGTATAAAAGCAACCTTATCATCTTTCTGTTCAGAGCTTTTCCATGTCCTATGCTAATTATTCTGGAAATTGGGGCTACCATCTACCAAGCTGCCCCCTTTACTTTCCTTCCTCCTTCTAAACGGTTCTGAGATTTTGGCAGTAACTCCTTTTCTTTTTTTTTAAATTTTTTTAATTTCTTTTCAGCGTAACAGAGTTCATAGTTTTACACCACACCCAGTGCTCCATGCAATGCGTGTCCTCCACAATACCCACCACCTGGCTCCCCCAACCTCCCACCCCCCGCCCCTTCAAAACCCTCGGGTTGTTTTTCAGAGTCCATAGTCTCTCATGGTTCATCTCCCCCCCAATTTCCCTCAACTCCCTTCTCCTCTCCATCTCCCCATGTCCTCCGTGTTATTTGTTATGCTCCGCAAATAAGTGAAACCATATGATAATTGTAACTCCTTTTCCTGATGCCTATGTGCCACCCCTACTCCTCCTCTCTCAGGGCAGGCCAATTTCCACCAGTCACGCTTCTGTCAACCCTGCCTCTTGACATCTCTCCATCCATACCTCACCCCTCTCCCCACAGGGTCCTGAAGAAGTTTCACACCTGGACCAGAGCTTTAAGCTTGACCCTCTCTAATCTGGTCCCAATGAGGCCATAATGAATTCTCTAAAATGTCCATCTTATCATGCCTGTGGCCTCTGTCAGAAACTCTTCAGGGGCTTCTTGTTGCCTGTGGGGCCCAATGCAGACTTGTTAATATGGCCCAGGTGGCCCTCAGGGGTGGGGCTGGAGCCCCCGTGGGGCCTCAGGCTCTTGCATCTTACAGATGTAGTCACTAAGATGACCATCCTTGCCTTTTAATGCTATCCTTTGGCTGGTTGTACTTTTTCACTGAACACCTACTAAGTGTTAAAAGTTTTAGTTCAAATCAAACACCTTTTCCTCTCTGAACTCTTTTCTGACATCATTCTGACATTCTTTGTGTCCCAAACCTGCTTGGGTCAGATTGAGATTATGCACAGAGAAAACTTCAGTGCATTGATTTCTTTACATGGATTTCTTTCTTCTCCAGGGCAATAATCTTGTTCCCATCCTAATATCAATGCCTCTCCCAGTGCCTGGCACAGCACAGGAGAACTAGGATGAATGGAGAAAGCATAGGGAACTAGGATGGGAGGCAAGGTGATTCCAGAGTAGAGTGAGGTTGGCAGACTAGGGCCTGCCTTCTGAAGAGGGCAGACTCTTCTCCATTATTCCATGGCTGGCTCTCAGGGCTGAGGATGGAAGTGAGAGCAAGTTCACAAGGATGGTGGCACCTTCTTCCCTCCAAGAAGGAAGGGGCTGAAACTTGGGTGCAGCAAGCAGTGAAAAAGGGTCCTATTTGGAGGTCTTGGCTGCGTTTAGCCCACCCAACTAAATTGTTTGGAAGAGCTATACCCAAGGGATTGTGGCAGGGAGTGGGAAGGAAGAATTTGAATTCCTTTGGGTTGGAGCATTACCCTTCCGGTTCATCACAGACCCCACCTCTTCCTACTTGTGGAGTTGCCTGTCTCTCCAGGAATGTGCATTTTTGACTGGAGGCTACTTTTAGTACATATAGTACTTTTGTGTAAAATGTCAGAAAAATTGAAAAATGGGTATTTTTTTACCCAGGGTGGCGGCAGTGAGGCTCCAGGGCAGGTGGCTGTGGGAGCAGAGGAATGTCCAGTCCCCACTGTCCCCAATACCTACTCCTGCAAGGAAGCATAGTTTTGACTTACCCTGTGACAGGCAGACTCTAAGATGTCCTTCAGTGATCTCTACCTCCTGGTATTGACACTTGGTATAATTCCCTCCTCTTGATTTTTTTCTAACCATAGAGTATGACAAAGGTGGTGGGATGGCACTTCAGTGATGAAGTTATAGACAACGGTAACTTCCATCTTCCTGTAGACTCTCCCCCATCTGGCTTGGATGAAGCAAGCTGCCATGTTGGTGAGGCCCATCTGGCAAAGGAAGTGAAGGAAACATCTGGCCAGCAGCCAGCCCGAAAGGAAGGCCCTCAGGAACTGAATCCTATCAACAACCTTGTGAGTGAGCTTGGCAGTAGATTCTTCCCTAGTCAAGCCTTCAGATAAGACCCCACTCATGGCCAAACATTGTGACTGTAATCTCAGGAGAGATGGTAAAGCAGAGGTGCCAGCTAAGTCATGCCCAACTTTTGACCCACAGCAACTGTGAAATAATGTGCATTGTTCCAAGCTGCTAAGTTTAAGGTAATTTGTTATGTATCAGTAGATAACCAATACATTCATTTTAAACTTTCCGACTCTTTCTATGTAGCTCAGATCCCTGGGTCTTCTTGGACTTGATCCAGTGAGCACATGCCTTGTTTCCAACAGGAACATGAAAAAGCACATGTATTGTTTCTGTTTTCCAATATTATTCATGGGTGACAAAGAAGGAAGATGTTACAATCTGGCCTACCTTATGGAGAGGGAGTTGAGAATAGGCTTGGGAACAGAACCATAAACATTGTCCATGTGATGCACTGTCTGCTTTGCTGGGATGACCAGAAACAAAATAATCTCAGACTTTGAGACCGTGGGTTTATCTGTATCTGAATACACGAGGCATCTGCTGACCCCAGGAAGAGCCAATAAAAGATCAAGCAGGGCTTAGCAGCTAACCATCACACAGTGGTCCATCTGCTAGGCAAGATTGCTATGGCTTGTTACAGTAGTTACAGTGAGAAAAATCACTCTTTGGACTTGATGTATGCTATCTTTCATATATATATATGTATATATATGTGTATGCACACATATATATATACATATATATACACATATATACACATGTATATATATACACACATATATATATATATTTATTTTACTGAAAGCAATCCAGGCATGATATTTAGCAATGCTACAAAACAGACTGTCAGCGGAATATCTTAGATGCGATACACCTTATCTTGGTACTGACAAGTAGCTCTCTGATTTTTTTTTTTTTGAGGAGAAAAATTCAAGAAAACAATGAAGATTTCCTGTACAGCTGCAGTATATGTATTTAAATTCCTTTAAAAGATTCACAGAATGTTTTTGCTTTATAAGTATTGAATCCTAAATAATATTTGTCCTATCCTTTGCTTTCATAGAATGTTAGTGTTGTAAAGGGACTTCAAGATTTTCTAATGGAAACTTCTCACTTTATAGTTGGGGAACCAAGGTCAGAGAATGGGGGTCTGGTTTTTCTCTGTATCCTAAAGCAGGTTAATACAGAGAGGGGACAAGAAACAACTGGGGCATATCAAGCTTCTTGATTTAATCCTTATGACAACCTAGTAAGTACTATCATTATTCCCATATTTAAGATGGAAAAAAAAGTCTCAGGGAGGTTAAGTAACTTGTGCTATGCTTACACAGCTCAGAAGAAACAGAGCTTACATTCAAATGCAACTCTTCTGGATCCCAGAGCCTCAGCCTTTAACCATGAAACCATACTACCTCCTGGCAAAGAGCTCCCAACTTATGTTAAACACCCTTCTCCAAAAACCCAGCTGATATCTAGATAATATATATATTTTTTCCTCACCAGAAGCCTTTGATAATAAGCTGGTTGTGTAAAAAATAATAGGAAGGGAATTAAACTCATGTCTTGCAGTTACTTTCTTACTTTCATTCTTAGTTTCCAATTTGCATGTATCAGTTAGCTTTTTTGCTTCATAGCAAATATTCCAAGACTTGGCAGCTTAACCCAAAAACCATGAATAGGGAGTGTTTAAAGGAAAAGAATCCCAGAAACTGGAGCACGGAGCTTCCCTGATCTTCCAAATGTCTCTATGTGGTTACTTATTAGACTTCTCCAACTCGACCCATGGACTTCCTACCCTTTCTCTTCAGCTCTTCAATGTGCTCAAAGTGAACACATGATGATCTGAATCCTTTATCTCAGAGAAATGTGTCATCATCCACCCATTCCCTAAAGTCAGCAATCCTGTAAATATCTGGACTCTACTCTCACATTCATCTCTATGTCCTTTCCGTAACAAGCAGGAGTGGAGACTCACTATTATGTGCTGCCTTGACATCTGATAGAATCAGTAGAGCCTCAGATGGCTTAGCTATTTGTTCTGCTCCCAGTTCTGTTCTTGCAGATAAGGTCCCCTCACTAAACAATGCTCTTTATCATGGGACCAGACTCAGATCCTGCTTATCCCTGAATGACAGGTTTCATCTCTCTGCCAGCCCATGGAATTATTCAAACAAACCCATTACATCCTCTCATGGGAACTCAGGGGGCACCTCACCCTACTGATACTAGAAAATCTGCCTCCCATACCCTCTGCTGGGGCAATCTGTTCCCAGGGGTGACCTCCATGTGCCCTTTATGGCATATGGTGGCCTTGTCCTGGGTTGTGAACATATGTGACTAATAAAATGCTGTCTGTCTTATCTGTGGTCCGGGGTTAGCTGCTGTATTTGGTTATTCCTACAACTAGGGCAGAAATTCTCCCATCATGATGGGGTGAATGGGAGACAGTAAAACATAGGTCTTTGGAGTCTTTCTTCCAATGACCCCTCATCTCTGTGCCTTCACCATTCACTCGATCACTGCCTTTTTCCTGGCCCTCATAATTTTTCACTGGATCATTACAGAAGCTTATTAACTGGTCCCCTTTCCTGAATGTCCTTCACTCCACTCTCCATACTGTGACCAGGTTATCCTTCTAAAATCCAAATTGAAGACATTATTTCTTTGCTTAAAGTCCACTAATGGGGACACCTGGGTGGCTCAGTTGGTTAAGCGGCTGCCTTCGGCTCAGGTCATGATCCCAGCATCCTGGGATCGAGTCCCACATCGGGCTCCTTGCTCGGCAGGGAGCCTGCTTCTCCCTCTGCCTGCCACTCTATCTGCCTGTGCTCTCTCCCTCTCTCTCTCTGACAAATAAATAAATAAATAAAAAATTAAAGTCCACTAATGGTTTTCTCTAGCTGTCAGGGTAGAAATGAAATTCCTTAGTTGATCATGGCTTTCCCTGGTCTGACCTCAGCTTTCCTCTCTGGCCTCATGTTCTAGAACTCCATTACCTACATGCTTTACCCCCGTGCTTCCTCTCCTACCTTTGGGCCTCTGTTTCCAGACATGAGCTCTTCCTTGTGCTCAAGGCTCTTCTCTTCTCTACCGAAGTTTTGCAGGTCTTGGGATACTCCTCCAGGAAGCCTTCTCTGATCACTTTTCAGCAACTGGGGTGTTGAGTTCTGAAATCCAACTCACACCCATGCTTGCTTCTTCTACAGTACATGCTTATATTCTACTTATCTCTTTACTTGCCCTTCTCTCCTGATGGACTATAGACTCCATTGCTGATGGCAGCCTCTGGAATGTAGAAGGTTTTCAATACATAATGGTGAATTAATGAGTGAATGGAAGTTGAATAAGTTCCGGTGCCAATGAGTAGCTTGTTTTCATTCTCATGTGTGAGATGCGGTTTCTTATAAATGGGTTTTGTAAGTGGTTTAATGTTCTTTCTTTGCAAGTTTGTTTCTTTATCATTTCATGTTCATATTAACCTGATTTCAGAAGAAACTGTTTAGCACAATTCTATTTTAAGAACATAAATTCATAGGGGCAGGAAATGAGAAATTGCTCTTTGAAATGCTCTTGGGAAATTTCAGTCTATGCCTTGTGTTGTTTAAAATAAAATAGCTCCAGACCAAGATATAGAATAGGAGGCAAAATGAAATCTTGCCCTATAACATTATTTCAGATAAAAAAAATTCCCTTGTAAAAAATGAACACCATAGGACCTCTAAAATGACTTGTTAAAGGGATTTCTTTTTTTAAATAAATATCTGGTGAGAAATGTTATAAGTTACCTAGAGAGATTCAGACTGGCAGAGGATGGATTCTCAGTTTCTGCAGTGACAAAGCCCTTGAAAGGAGAGTTCTAAACCAGAGAGGCAAGAAGAGGGCTGTCATGCACATTGGTGTCCCACCTTTCTCTTCTTTTCTAAGCTACCAGGTCATCTGGTGTGGTGGTGACATGCTGGGATTCTTCTTTCTGTGTTTCTTCTGTTTGGGGTATGGGTCTATGGGAGGCAGATCTTCCTGATTGGAAGAGTTAGTCTTTTTGAGGTAAGGTGACAAAGGTCAGGGTTAGAGTTAGCCTTTTCTATGATGAGTTTTCTCTACTCATGCAGCTTGGATAAAGAAGAGATGTGAGTTCATTCTTGTTAAAATGATTTGATAAGCAGCATTTACTGTGGACAGGACCCTGCTAGCACTTTTTTTTTCTTTTTTCTTTTTTAAAAATTATTTTTATTAACATATAATGTATTATTTGCCCCAGGGGTACAGGTCTGTGAATCATCAGACTTATACATTTTATAGCACTTATCATAGCACATACCCTCCCCAATGTCCATAATCCAGCCCCCCACCCCCTAGTAACCCTCAGTTTGTTTTGTGAGATGAAGAGTCTCTTATGGTTTGTCTCCATCCTGATCCCATCCTGTTTCATTTATTCCTTTCCTACCCCCCAAGCCCCCCATGTTGCCTCTCAAATTCCTCACATCAGAGAGATCATATGATAATTGTCTTTCTCTGATTGACTTATTTCGTTCAGCACAATACCCTCTAGTTCCATCCACATCATTGCAAATGGCAAGAGTTCATTTCTTTTGATGGCTGCATAGTATTCCATTGTATGTATATATACCACATCTTCTTTATCCATTCATCTGTTGATGGACATCTACTCATTGCATTTTCATGACTATGATTCTCCCTACTTTACAGATGGAGAAGTTGAGATACAGAAAGTTTGAGTCGTTTGTCCAAGGCCTCACAGCTAAGATGACACATGGTGTTTGAACCAGACAGTCTGGCTGCAGAATCTAGGTGCTCCACCATGTTATCTATTTATATCATAGATATTATATCTATAGATATTATATCTATCTATATCAACTTTGTTATCTATTGGGATTTAAATAATTGTTGTTAATCTTGACAACACATGAGAGACATCTTACTCTTATTTTATAGAAGAAAATATGGCTCAGAGGTCCAAGGAGAGGGTCTTCAGTGGTAGAGCTGGATTGTGATCTCAAGTGTGTCTCATTCTCAAACTCATGTACTATCCTCTTGTGCTGCCACCGTGCAACTGTCCTGTGCCCCCTCGCCCCAAGGAAGAGCCCTTCCTTCCTTTCAGCATGATTGTGTATGCAATGACGGTGTTTTGGATTTGCTTGGCATGTGTCCACCCTATTCTTGCTGATCCTCATGGATCCCTGAGGCAGAAAGGGGACGTCTTGCTCTCCTGTCTCACAGGTGAGCAAATCCTTGAATTGAAAAGGGAAGCGACTTGTTCAAGGTCAAACAAGGTGGAGACAAAAACAGCTGCATATTTTCTGACTTCAAGCCCAGTGCCGTGTCTGCTTTTTCACAGCTCCTTCAGAGCTGTTGAGTGACAGCTGAGTTGAGTGATCTTGAAAAGCTGGTAGATCGTTCGACAATTTGCTTTCGACAACATCTTGAGAGCTAAATTTGAGGGGACGGTTCAGAAAGGTAACTTTGAGCTTCTCTATTCAAAGGAAGGAACAGAGAGACAAGTTTTCGGATCCTCAAGTGATTGACTTGAGGAAAAGGAGTTGATTTTGCTAAACTTTTCCAAAGTTGTAATCCAGCCAAGTCATTCTCAGTAATTCACTAACTCTGACTCCTCTCACCCTGCCTCATGCTGTGCGGGGATATTAGGAAGGAGTATTGGAATTCTTATCTTTGGATTCTTCACTATCCCCAACAATTCTGAAGGCTCTTATAATTTTGAAAGGCTGCCTTCTCAAATAGCAATAAACAGCTCCACTGAAGACAAATCCAACGAAATTGGCTCAAGAGCCGAAAATTAGAAAGTGCGGGGAGGGGTGCAGTCCGATGGGAAATCCTTGGGTGCAGATCCTAGCCACTCTAAATTGGGCCTTGGCTCCGTTTTGACATTCAGACATCCACTCTGAGCATCAGGTCCAAATCTGCCCGACCACCAAGCTCAAAACCAAATTAAAGCTTCGGAGCCGTTGTTCCATTGCATGGGCCAGTCTCTCCCTCAGTATTGTCTCTCAACAACGCCTTTTACTCCTTAAGCCAGTCAGAAAACCCAGGCTTGCACCTGCTGAGGGGTCTTGGTTCCAGAATGGCAAAACAGGTTTAGGCCGAAGGAAAGACGCTCTGGTTCTCCCATGGACGGATGGACGCAGATTCTGTATTGGGGAACAAGAAGGAAGCTGAGGACAGCACCAAGTCCTCACTTTATGAAGGAGTTTGGGGCTCAGAGCAGAACAAGGCAACATGATGACAGGACAAAAGCATGGGAGAGCTGGATTTGAATTATGACTCGTGTTTTCCCCGTGACTTTGAGCAACAGGTCCCCTTGGTACCTCACTGTCACGTCTTAAGATGGAAATAAACGCGGATTTAAAGGAGGTAGCGTACAACGTTATATATGTTAGCTTAGCTGGGTAAGGTCAGACAGAGGCTCTGTGGCAGCGCTGGAGCCTGAGTCCGGGTTGCTGGTTTTCGAGCCATGGCACGTGGTACCCCGTGATGCACACTGGAAAGCAGCCCTGTTCGTTCTTTGCTACTTCTTGCCTTTGCAAGTCGTAATCAAGCCATTTTCTCTCTTGGAGAACAGCTAAGCACATATCATTTTTTTGTTCTTTTTATGCACCTCAGGTGAAGCACAAGTTCTCACATGCAAATGAAGCCAGAACTCTTCCCCCTAAACGGTTGGCCTGTGGAGATGGTAGTCTCCAGGACAACCAGGCCTGAGAAAGCCTCCCGGCGCGCGCGTCTCAGGCAAATGCACCTGTTTTTAATTAGCACGAACAAAAACAATCCTGCCAGCAACAGGCAGAGCCCGATAGCATCAATTCTGGACTAGGTTAACCCTTCTGTGCTCCTTACTCCAAAAGGTTGGGGAAGAAGAGAGCTCAGCCGGGCTGTCCCTACCTTCCCTCCCAGCGCCTCCGCCCTACCCTTAGTGGGCAAGCTTGTCACTGGCCCCCCGCTGAGAAAGCCACCCCCCATCCCCATGCAGTGCCCTCCCTGGAGCGTCCTGTGATTGCCGCACTTGGCCCCATGCCTGATCATTTACAAACCACCCTTGGCTTCATCTCCTTTCTTCTCGACTTGTGAGCTATTCTGTTTTTTTGTTTGTTTGTTTGTACAGCCACAGAAACCCAGTTTACAAAGATCATGGGATTCCAGGTGGTTCTGAGAGCAGGAGCGGGCAAAGCTGGGATCTGGGCTCAATGAATTAATTCTAACTCCAAGTGCTCATTTACGGCCCTGCTCTCTGAGCCTCTGCTGCCCCCTCCTACCATTTGATAGTGGGGGTCAGTGGTTGATATCCACGAAAGTGACCTGGTTTTGTTCCAGTGTCAGTGGACAGACATAATCTTTTTTGTTTGTTTGTTTGTTTTTTTTTGTTTTGTTTTGTTTTTAGAAACACTCCCCTAGATGCCTTAGAATCATTTGGGAAACTTATAAAAACAGATGGGTCAGACCCCATCAGAGACCAGTTATGTGGGAGTCTCAGAGTGGGCTCTGTCTCTGGTACTTTCTAAAATGCCTTGGAGGGTCTTAATCCATCGCTGGGGCTCAGATGCACTCTGATGACCCCTCTAACTCAGAAAAGCTATGACTTTTGAGGTAGAGGAGAGGCATCCTGGCCCCAGGATGTTGGGAGGGACAGAGGTCTGAGACTCATTTCATCTTCAGCAGTAAATACTATTCCGTTTTGAACTCTGGGTTGGCCCATTTCCCCGGTCCCTTACCTTGCGTTCAACTAATCCATCAGCACTGAAGTTAGGCAGGGTTTATGTTTGCTGTCCCATGTTCTTTTTCTTTCTAGTAAGACTCGAGCCATTTTTTATCAGGCAGGAACTGCAGGACAAGGTGGATGAAGGGGTGTTCACCTCTTTTCAGGGTCAGGAAAGCTTGGAGAAGACAAGGAAAGTTATGCAGAGTCAGAACATGCAAGTGTAGATACATCTTATGTAATTATTCCATAATATACAATACATAGTACATGTGATACAATACATAACCATAGTGTATGTGTACAAGCATATCTCACTGCACTTGGCTTTCCTGCACTTTGCAGGTACTATGTTTTTTTACAAGTTGGTTTGTGGCAATGCTGCTTTGAGCCAATCTACTGGCAGCATTTTTCCAACAGCATTCGCTCATGCAATATCTCTGTGTCATACTTTAGTAATTCTCACAATATTTCCAACTTTTCCATAATTATTGTAGTTGTTACAGTGATCTGTGATCAGTGACGATGAGTCGCTCAAAGCGCCGAGGATGGTTAGAATTTTTTAGTAATAAAGCTTTTTTAAAATTAAGGCATAAACATTGTTTTTTAAATTTTATTTTTTTAAGACTTTATTTGACAGACAGAGATCACAAGTAGGCAGAGAGGCAGCCAGAGAGAGAGAGAGAAGGAAGCAGACTCTCTGCTGAGCAGAAGCCCGATGTGGGGCTCGATCCCAGGACCCTGAGATCATGACCTGAGCCGAAGGCAGAGGCTTTAACCCACTGAGCCACCCAGGCGCCCTGTTTCTTTTTTTTTTTTTAGACACAATGCTATTGAATACTTACGAGACTACAGAATAGTGTAAACATAATTTTTATATGCACCGGGAAAACAAAAAATCTGTTTGACTTTCTTTCTTATGATATTTGCTTTATTGTGGTGGTCTGGAACTAAAGCTCCACGTGTCTACACATACACATACATACACACATTGTTTACATACATCTCTGGGTGTCCTCAGAAGCTCCAAGGTCATTGGTCCCCAAACTTCAATAAGCAGGCATCAGAATCACTTGGAGGGCTCAGTCACACACAGATGTTTCTAGGTTTTCTGCTTCAGAAGGTCTAGGGTTGGGCCTGAAGTTTTGCATTTCTAACAAGTTCCAGGTGGTGCTGGCATTGCAGATTGGAGGAGGACACTTTAAGAACTGATGCTATCAGACAGCAGCCTCTTTTCTAGTCTAACCCCCCTTTACTGTGGGTATGTGAGCTCAGGTGCAAAGAGAGGTCTCACAGCAAGCTCATGGCAGAGCCGGCAATGTCAAGTCTTCTCCATTTCAATCCAGTGCAACTCCTTTCACCTGCCACAAGCCAGGGGCGTAAGACAAGATCTCTGCCACTGATTTAAAAATCCATGAATAGTAATAATGACACTCAGAATGTGACCACTGTCAAAAGAAATTATGAGTGTCATTGAAACATCTTTATAATTTAGGTTGGGGTGGAAAAAGGCACTCTGTGAGGGCTTGGGGGAAGCAACTGTGTTGAACTTCTTTTCCTCTGGAAGGAAGTTTGGAGGGGAGGGAAAGAAGTACCTGAATGTCTAATAGTGTCCATGCCCTGCTTACTGCTTCGAGTGTGTTTTGCTATTTAGTCTTACGGACTTCCCACAGTAATGGGTGATATGATACCAGATTTACACAAGAGGAAATCACATACTGTGTTCTTTCAAGGATTGCACTGTGGATAGAAAAAAAAAAAAACCCAACAACCAAAAAAACCTCTTTGTAATCTTATTCTGGCTTCATGTTTGTATGCAAATGTGTCTTATTTACAGGGACAGCTGAGTACTTTAGTAAGTCATTACTGGATTTCCGATATTCCAAACAGAAGAGGCCATTCCGTTAGGCTTGCCTCCATGGGGGTGCGATGAACTGACCACAGGAGGGGGTGACAGGTGGGAACCATTGGGAGACCCTCCTTCTCAGCTGATCTTCTCTACTCCGGGCAGCCAGGGGACAGGTGGGCCACAGATCATAGTGAAAAGTCACAGGAGGCAAATGTATCTGGTACAGGGATGGCATGTTTGTTTCATGGGCCATGAGGTTGGGGACAGCCGTGGAAAGCCAGCTCTCCGGAGAAGGAGTAAGCAGAGCCTCTGTTTGAGGGATTGCAGTCGAAATCGGAGATAGTTGATTTGGGGGAGAGAGGCCAGGAGGCAGATCAGAGCAAGGGAAATCCGCAACGCCGAAGGTGTGGCCTTTGTCATCCATGATACGTGAGAGCAGTCCAGGGCTCTATCCCCCTGGATTTGTCACCCTGGAAGGAAATTATTCTGTGCTTTGGTTTGGGGTTTTCTCTAGGTGTTGAGGACTGAGCCTGGCCTCTCACCATCAGAAAAATTGAGGAATAAATAACAAAGAGAGCTCCTGGCCCTTGAGAGCCGGGACGCCAGGCTTCTTGTCCTGTTCTGCCCCAGATTCGCTGAGGGACTCTGAGGCCTCCAGAGCTTCAGGACCTCCACGGTGCTCTAAGGTCGAGCAGGGCGGCCCCGGGAGCAGCAATGGAGAGTGAAGGGGGCGCCCCAGGAACAGTGTGTGCATCTGAATTCAGCGGAAATTGCAGGCTACGGCAGCCTCTCTGCACCTTCTCCAGCCGGGTCAGTGTATCCGCGCAACTAGAAAGGGAGCAGACGCCGGCGTCAGGGAGGCGAGTGTGAAAATCCCCTGCCACTTATAAGCAGCCTATGCAATCTCGCTTATCTGCCTGTTTTTTCTCCCCCGTGAGAGAAGAAGACTGCACAATTGAGATAGTAAGCACCTACTGTTTACAGCTGTTTCTAGGATTCGACGAACAGGTAGACACACATGGCGCACAGTGCCCAACAGAAGACCACGTGTTCCCAGCCCCTGCTTGGGAAGCTGTGCTGCTAGTCTCTGTGGTGGGATGCCCTGCAAGCCTTCCGACACCTACTACTGCTCTCCCGCTCTCTGCACCCGCTGGACTCTTCCTCTTACAATTCCTAGACAGAGGATCAGGGGACACGAATAAAGTGATGAGTCAGAAATAGCTCCTGCCTTTTGGAAGCCCACAGTCTGACAGCGTTGTTCCATCAGTGTCTAGAGCCAACTGTGGCAAAGGCTAAGAATAGACCAAGAAAATGCCCTGGGGGTTTAGAGCTAAATCCTGCCTGGGGTGTTAGACAAGCCTCCCTGGGAAACTGCCTTCAGGCCCAGAGGATTTGGACTTGACCGATGAAGGCATTCCAGGGGGGAGAATGCACATCTGCTCAGAAATCACGTCTACTCATAGCCTCCTGAGCACACCGCTGGGTTATGTGCGGTCCGCACTGCCTCCATTGTGATGATCCCATCCTAGTCTTCCCGGATTTCAAATGCTTCAGCTGGGCCCCTTTTGCACATGGCATTCAGTTCAAGTCACTTAGAGAAGCCGATACATAGGCCAGTGGTATTACACAGATCTTGTGTATTTCTTTGAGGCCTGGGCTCTTTGGTTAGTTAATTATTGCCAGTGGAGGAGCCCACGGAGAGAAGTTAGGGTCACCAAAGAGCATTGGGTTTCAGGCCAGCTCTCCAGCTGCCCTGCCATGAGGCAGGTGGGTGCTGGGTGGCATGGGGATGACACACGTGCTCCTGCTTAGAGTCTCCACTCTGGTTTCCTCCTTACCTCTCTGGGGTCTTCAACAATCTACTTTGGGAGGCTTCACTTAGTTCGTGTGTCCATGAGTTCGCTCAACCGGCATTTACCGAGTACCTGCCAGCATCACACCATCTGTTTAATAGGATGTAGTCCCTGCCTCCATTGAACTCACAGTCTGGAGGAAAAAGAGGAAAAGAAATAATCCTAAAACTGTGAAAGCAGCGATTGAGAGATGCCCGTGTTGCTCTGAGTGTCCAGGAGGGGGCGCCTAGCCCAGCCTAACAGGGCAGTGGACGAGGGGAGGCTCAGGCGCCTCCTGGCCCCATCCGTCCACCTGCATCTCCTCTGGCTATCCGGGCTCCGCGCGCCTGGGTTAGGCTTTGTTAGGTCTGACAGCGCACCGGACGGTACCGGGGCCTCCGGGCTCCTCCTGGGACCGCTCCCTCATTCCTCTGCCCCAGCCCTGATTTTTCTCAGCTGTAGAAGTCCACGCTGAACACCGGTGTTGACCCTTTTGACCCTGGTTTCTTTGAAACCATCATTTTGATCATTATTTTGCTCTTAGGAAAACAGCTGCGTGATTTCCATAGGAAAGGACTTTTTCCCCTCAAAATGTCGCTTTTGCGTCCTAGTGAGAAGCTGGCCCTGAGGTGGCTCCTGACCATGCATGCGGTCCTCTGTCACTTAGTCTTTGGTGAGGGGCACACTGGTCTTCAGAAGCCAAATTAGGGAGAGAATGAAGGGATCCGATTCCAGTGGAATCGCACCTTGAGAGGGCTGTGGGCTGTTTAAAAATTATGAATTAAATTTAATGAATATCCCCTCACTAGATTTCTATCCCTATTAAGTATTTTGCAAGATTTTTATTACTTGCTAAGAATCTAAGTTATTTCCTCTCATTTTTCTTGCAAAGGATGAGTTCAATATTTCAGCCGCTCTCATTTATTGTTAATTCTCTTTTCCCACTCATTTATTAGAAGACCCATTTTTCCCTGTGGTTTATCTTTTTCCTCCCCTAAAGTGTTTATATAAAATCCTTTTTAGCTCTTTTACCACTTAAAAAAATTAGCCATCCTTTTTTATTACCTGAATCTTTCTACTTTGGCCTTTAGCTGAGCAATAATCAAATTCTCTCCTTTATTCTTCTCCTTTTTCATGAAAAAACATCTTTAAACTTATAATTTTCTAACTCTCTCTGCTAAAGCTATGACAGTTTCTATTTTTACCCTGGATGAGGTGGGGCCGAGATTCCATTCAAATTTAATGGAAACTTTCATTAGCAGCTATTAACGGATGTATGTGAAGTGACTGGCACGGTGTCAGGAATACAGTAAGTGCTCAGGTTTTGCCCGTGTGGTTATTGTTATTTCTAGGTACTGTGCTTGTTGACCCTCGGTTATAAAGATGATCCAGAAATGGTCCATGTCTCTGCTTAAATCCTGGCAGTGACTCTCCATCACCACCCTGGGAGTTCAAGTCCTTGAGGAGGAACCCAAGGCTGTTAGTGATCTGATCTTTGTCTTCCTCTTGGCCTCTAGCATAATTTACCATCTCCAGAGCCACATGCAAGTGCAGACGTGGCATGGAGACTCAGTTTTTCAAGACTTTTCATGTAGTTAGGATTCAAGCACGGAATGTCTTCTTTCCATCCCTTCCACCCAGCACTACTTCCTCCAGGAGTCCTCTCCTGATGCTTGTTTTCCTGCCAGAATTCATTCTTCCTTTCTTTCTTTCTTTCTTTCTTTCTTTCTTTCTTTCTTTCTTCTTCTGTGCTATTTTCTTTTTCTGTGTTATTTTCTATACCTTTTATGCTTCTGTTCTTATACCATATTATGACTGTTTCAAAGTTTCTCTTTTTCTCTGCTAGATTTTGTGCTCCTTGAGAACAGGGTTTCACCTTTTTCAGGTCTATATCCCTACTTCCCAATTTTCCACTCAGAAAACTTTGTCAAATTGATGATGATACTGGGCACACTTAGAGTTTTTCTTTTAGAAGTAATGATGAAGTGATCGAATGACCTAGAAGAGAAGGAATTCTTTATCAATGCAGAGATTTGGGAAGATTTCCTGAAAAGACCTGGTGTTTATAACCAAACCATGAAAGAAGAGTAGAAGTTCGGTGGTACAACGTCACCGGGTAGGGCATGCCACATGGAGGGACCACCTGTATAAAAAATGAAGGCAAGAGTGGTAAAGTTCTGTTTTTTGTTTTGTTTTGTTTGGGGATCATAGTAAGGCTTTTTGTGTGGCTGGAGCAGGCATGTTTGTGGGACAGGGATGGTGTCATTCGTGCCTTGATTCCTTCCACAAATATCTTTAGTAAGCTCTCTCTGTTTCTTAGAAGGCTGGAAAGGTAGTCTGGCTTCCAGAGGGCTTCTTAAACATTAGACTGTAAAGTCCCAAGGATTGGGGAGAGTAGATACTGAGAAAATGGGTGGGAAACTGTCTTTTCTGAAGAACTGACTGGCTTAACTTAGTCGACATCCCTTGTTAACTTGAGCTTGGAGCAGGCTCAGCTTTTGGCAGTGGTACGGTAGGGAGAAGGTAATCAGAACTTGGTCTCAAAAAGCTCTCATTTTCATGCTCTCTTTCTACATTTTAGGCAGCCCCTCTGTTGTAGTATTTTCTCCCCCGCTCCTTCATAACCTGATCTCCTGGAACATTCGTCAGCCATCAGGGATAAACTTGGTGAGGATTCTAGCCACTCTATCCTCCTTCTAAACCAGACCTGACTTTATGGAATGAAACACATACTTTGCTCCCTGAAAATAATCAGCAGATGAGAAAGCCACAGATTTGTAGGTGTGTCTCTTTTCCAGGTCCCTGAAATCCCAGGCTCTAGATGGCCCATTTTCTAGGGTAGACCTTGGCTTGATACATGGACTGGAAAAAGAGTGTGATCTTGCTTTTGAAAGGACTCTGAAATAATGGGTGGAAGTATTTTGAAGATATCCACCACACACATCCAATTCCAAGTTAAACTGGCTATGATCATGTCAAGGCATATTCTTTTTTAAAATATTGGGTACTACGGGTGAGCCAGCCACAAATTTAACCTTTCTTGATGTTATGTAACCAAAAACTAAAACATTAACCTGGGCTGAGGAGAATTACATGTCCATTCATGTTTGACATGGTTTGGTGAATATGTTCCGTGTGCACGGCGTGGAGCTTGTGTTACCCAGGCACACCAGGCGTCTGGACTGCACAGAGGCCTCCCAGTCCTGTCTGGATAGCTCTTTTGAGCCCACCCTTTGAATCTAGGCTGGGCCTGGGACTGCTTTCCCATGGGACCTGGAGGAAGTAATATTCCTGGGCTTGGAGTCCAGGCGTTAAGAAGGCTTGGTAGCTTCTATTTCCTTCCTCTTGGATCACATGATTTTGGAAACACTGGGCTGCTGTGCTGGGGAAAGCAGGTGGGGAGGAGAGGCCTTGAAACTGTGTGAAGAGGGAGAGGGGCCCATTTGCCCCAGTTTCCCGGAGGACTTCATATGAGCCATGATGGGACCGAAATAACATAAGACCCTAAGAAAGAGCCATGGAACTTCCCATGGAGCTCAAGCTACAGAACCGTGAGCTTTAATGATAAGGTTGACATTTTGAACTGCAGACTGTTAGGGTGGTTTATGGTGCACCAATAGAAGAACAGACAGTTCCTCCAGCCTGGAACCCTTTCTCCTCTGCTTTCGGCTCCTTGATGGCTTTCATGGCACATTTTCATAGTTAGAGCTATTTCATAATGACTTTCCATGGGAGACGGATCTCTCTAGCACCTCCTGAGTCTTACTGGGAAAAATGACTCCATATCTTTTTAGAAACACTCATATTTTTTTCTTAATTTGTTTTGTAATTTGTAATTTTGTAATTTGTAATTTGTAATTTGTTTTCTTAATTTGTTTCTCAAGGAAGAAAGAGATCATATTTTTAAGGTTTGGTAGGCATATGTTGGCATTTAATATGAATGATCTATTTGAATTCTCACAACATCAATAAAAAGGTACTCCTTATTTATCTACAGTTTACAAATGGGAAAGCTGAGCAAAAGTTTAATTAAATTATCCATGATCACTGAGATGGGAAGCAGTGGAATGGCTTTTGATTCTTCTGGTTCTTCTGATTCTAAATCCAGAACATAGTTCATCAGATCAAACTCCTATCGTTTTGAAAAGAAATTTGGGAGTTTCCATCAGCACTCTTCCCCATTCCATTCTGGCACAAGCCGGAAACTGTCCACCGTGGAGACTAGGGATGTCCTACAAGGGGCACATAACCCCCAGTCCTTTCCAGGAGCTGAACTTACACCCCGCTACAATGGAACTCTAATGATTCCTCCTCACTGCAAAGATCAAACTCTGCTTTTTAACCACCACCATCTTATTGAAACTGTCATCCCTTAGAAATTAAAAGATCTCTTCTGAATCCAGTAATTCAAAGTTCTTGATGCTCATGTATTGTGAGGCCCCAAGAGGAGCCATCTTGAACAGGAGCTGATGTGCTGAGACTCTGGTGTCCGGTCCCCAGTCAATGTAATATTCTATCTTTAAAAAAAAATGTGGAAACAAGTTTTTGAATTAGTGATTTCTCAACAGAAATTATTCTGGAGTTTCAGGATCATTAGAATATGAATAGGGTGGAGATGAGAGAGATGGCAATCAATATTTCATTATAATATCTCCAGAGGTTTCCAAAGCAATGGATATGGGAGAAGAGAAGCTTTTAAGAAGAAAAATGGTGCATATAAATGGCTCAGTAATATAAGTGTTTTCACATTTTACTTAGAGAAAAACACAGTGTACATTTTAGCAGAGAAAAGTGGATATTTAAATAATTTATCAAACTTCTTTCCTTAGGGAAAATGCAGGGTAGTAACATCTCCATCATTCTCCAGAAAGGGATATGTTGTAGTATCCATAAATAGAAAAGCACCTAAAATAGGAAAGGCAGCAAAAGACACTGGTGAAAACATTGAACCAGGAATCCAAAGACCTGGATTTGGTTCCAGCTTTGCCACCTGCTACTTGTACAATATTAGATGAGTTTCTTCCTCCTTCCCAGAGAACTTTATTTTCCCACGTGTGAAATGATTGGACAAAGGAACTGCACAGGTTTGGGGAAACTCAGGGGTCACATATTATTATCACTGCTCACCCTTTCTGACCACCATAGAGACCCTTGATATATGTGCTCCAACTCCAGGGTCCTCAAAGTCAGACTTGGAAATCTCTGAGCTAGATGTCCTTGCTTGACATTCGCATGATGTGATCCAACTTTGCATGAATTTTTATGAAAACAGATTTATATTAAGAGGCTTATAAATTATCAACAGACTCATCGTTAGTGAACTCTCCTTTCCTGTGGTCCACATCCCAGGTGTTTAAATGAGGTGATGTTTCTAAGTGACCTGCAGACTTCCATCTTAATGGTCTACAGGATTTGGGTTCCCTGTCCTATACCTTTAATAAGTCCCTACAAAGTCTAAAAAGAAGTTTCAGTAGTTGCAGTGCTGACACACTGTCAGCGCTCCATGTTTTACTGGGCTATTATAAGACACGAAATTTAAGTCAAAATAAATGGCAAGAGAACCCTGCTGTGTTTTTCTTAGCAGCTAATTGGCTTGTTATGCTGAGGATGGACTTCTAGATATATGCTGTGGAGCCATCCCCCTAATGCTGAAGGAAGATTTGTTAAGTGCCAGAGTGTAGGAGGGAGAATGACTAAGGGAAAATGAAATTGCTGTGGAAAACAATAAAATTGCTCTTAAGTCTCAAGCAATAAATTATCACATTTGAAAAATTTTTTTCAATACATTATTTATTTATTTTTTTAAATTTTTAATTTTTTTATAAACATATAATGTATTTTTATCCCCAGGGGTACATGTCTGTGAATCGCCAGGTTTACACACTTCACAGCACTCACCATAGCACATACCCTCCCCAATGTCCATTACTCCACCCCCTTCTCCCGACCCCCCTCCCCCCAGCAACCCCCAGTTTGTTTTGTGAGATTAAGAGTCACTTATGGTTTGACTCCCTCCCAATCCCATCTTGTTTCTTTTATTCTTTTCCTACCCCTGAAACCCCCCATGTTGCATCTCCACTTCCTCATATCAGGGAGATCATATGATAGTTGTCTTTCCCCGATTGACTTATTTCACTAAGCATGATACCCTCTAGTTCCATCCATGTCATTGCAAATGGCAAGATTTCATTCTTTTGATGACTGCATAGTATTCCATTCTGTTCCATTTTTCCGCATCCTCGCCAGCATCTGTCATTTCCTGACTTGTTAATTTTAGCCATTCTGATTGGTGTGAGGTGATATCTTGTATTTTTGACTTGTATTTGGTTTTGACTTGTATTTCCCTGATGCCGAGTGAAGTGGAGCACTTTTTCATGTGTGGTTTTGACTTGTATTTCCCTGATGCTGAGTGATGTGGAGCACTTTTTCATGTGTCTGTTGGCCATCTGGATGTCTTCTTTGCAGAAATGTCTGTTCATGTCCTCTGCCCATTTCTTGATTGGATTATTTGTTCTTTGGGTGTTGAGTTTGATAAGTTCTTTATAGATTTTGGACACTAGCTCTTTATCTGATATGTCATTTGCAAATATCTTCTCCCATTCTGTCAGTTATCTTTTGGTTTTGTTAACTGTTTCCTTTGCTGTGCAAAAGCTTTTGATCTTGATGAAATAGTTCATTTTTGCCTTTGCTTCCCTTGCCTTTGGCGATGTTCCTAGGAAGACGCTGCTGCGGTTGAGGTCGAACAGGTTGCTGCCTGTGTTCTCCTCAAGGATTTTGATGGATTCCTTTCTCACATTGAGGTCCTTCATCCATTTTGAGTCTATTTTCGTGTGTGGTGTAAGGAAATGGTCCAATTTCATAAATTTGAAAAATATTTAACAGAACATATACTAGTTTGGTGTTGAGAATGTAATGAACCTTGATTTGATGAATATAAGACTGTCTTAGCCCAGCTGAAGCACGGTCCCTATTATTATTACTTTTTAAAGATCTGTTTATTTAGGTTGGGGAGGGGGAGGGGCAGAGGGAGAGAAGCAGACTCCCTGCTGAGCCAGAAGCCCAAGGCAGGGCTTGATTCCAGGACCCTGAGATCATGGCCTGAGCTGAAGTCAAGAGTCAGAGGCTTAACCAACTGATCCACCCAGGCTTCCTTCTGTTATTTTTGAGGAGCAGAGTTAGGCTACACTCCCCTCCCACATGTCCAAAAGAGCCTCCTAGGAAACCCTGAATTAGTGGACTGCTGAGATAAAGACACAGGAGTTGATTAATGTAAATTCATACTATGGTGTTAATAGCTTCATTTTTTCCAGAATAATTTTGTTGTTTTGTTCCTGGTTTCCTGGATGAAGGAAACCTGAGTTTCTTTAAACACTTAACTTCTTATCAAAGTAATATATTGACATGGGTTTAGAAAGTGAGAGGAAGGAGGCTTTTAACAGCCAACAACAACAAAACACCATTCCTCTGCTCCTCTCATCTACATTCTTGATTCTTGCTTTTCAGATGACCCTCTTTTAACATTGTGAGCTACTCTTGATTCTTGATTCACCTCCTGATTCTTAAATAATCTGATTATGCCATTTTTTTGAAATGTCAATTAACATAAGTTGACGTTCTACTGTGAAACTAAGGATTTTGTACCCTTATAATTCCTCTCCATGCTCCAATATTATTAGTGTTCATATCATTATCATCATATAAACATCGTTCACAGATGAGCCATGTAGTATTTTAGGATATTTCTTTTTATTTAAAAGAATATTTATTTATTTATTTGACAGAGATCACAAGTAGGCGGAGAGGCAGGCAGAGAGAGAGAGGGAAGCAGGCTCCCTGCTGAGCAGAGAGCCCGATGTGGGGCTAGATCCCAGGACCCTGGGATCATGACCTGAGCCGAAGGCAGAGGCCTTAACCCACTGAGCCACCCAGGCACTCCATAGGATATTGCTTTTCTGTATAATTTTTCATTTTTCTGTGAATGATTCATTCTTTTTTTTTTATTTGCTTAGTTTTCTAGTTACTTGTTGCTAAATCTTTTCCAAACTCTTCAAAATACCTGAACATGTTTTCTCAATGCAGTCAAACATATAAGATAAGACATCAGTTCCAAATAATTGTATTCTGTTAGAAACATCCTTCTGTTGGCTCCCACACTCCTGCTCTACACTGGATTGTATTGCTGGCATCCGAGGACTTTGTTTCTAATCATCAGGAAAATCACTTAGTCTCCTGTCAAGATGCTCTGTTCACCGGGGGCCATATACCTGCTTTCTTGGTTTGCTTTCTTGTTTTGGTGGGGCACATCCTCTAGTAGCTTACAAAATAGACATATAAGAGAGCTGTATATTTGTTGATTCCACAATTCTAACATTAATCCAAAAAAAAAAAAAAAAAAGGATGACATCCATAGAGTCTTTTAGAAATTAAGAAATACTTTCCTAGGTAATATCTGGTAACTGGATAATGAAAAACAATTTTGTATTAAACTAAACTTTTGAAAGAACAATGACTATTGTATATCAGACTTCCACCAGGAAACAGAACTAAACTTAAATGGTTCAGCTGAAGAGATTTGAGTAAAGTAATGATATAAAAGCTTTCAGCAAGGTTAAGAGAATCCAGACACTCATGCAACAATGGGAAGGTGTTCTCACCTCAAGGCTTGAACTGACAAAGTGAGGAAATCTGTTAAGGACCCCAGTGTGAATGAATCTGTGGAAGAGTCTCTGTGTGTGGAGAAGGTACCTGCTGCCACTAAAAGAATTGCTGGGATGAACAGGGAGGCAGTAAGTCACAGCTTCTCTTTCCTGTCCTCTGATTTCCTGTTGATGCCTCCCGTTGGCCAAACCCAACTGAAATCCACCCAACAAGAGGGTCTAGGTGATACAGCCCCTTTGGGGAGGGTTCCAGAAGCAGAGAGAGATGGAAAGTAAACCTGCTGAGTGCAAATGGAGAAAGACAGCACATGCTTCCATGCCATAATTATGGGACATGGCTAAGGTTGAATTCCAATAAAAATTTATAGCCTCAGACAAATTTCTTTTAAAAGATTTATATTTTTAGAAAGAGAGAGCACACCCACAGGAGAGGGGAAGAAGGAGATGGAGAGAAAGAATCCTCAAGTAGACACCTCACTAGATGCAGATCCCGATGTGGGGCTCTATCTCATGACCCTGAGATCATGAAATGAGCCGATACCAAGAGTTGGATGCTTAGCCAACTGAGTCAACCAGATGCCTCTCAGACAAACTTGTCTGAGAAAGAAAGACAAAATGAGGAATTACTGCCCATCCTAAAAAACTAGAAAAGATAACAGAAGAAACTAGGGAGAAGAAAATATTAGAAATAATCAAGATAAAAGAAAATATTAAAGATAAAAGTTAGAATAAAAGTAAAAAGCAAAACAATAGCAGAAAGGATGTGTAAATCCAAAACCAGTTTTCTTGAAGAGACAGAAAATGGATAAAAGTCTTAGAAATTGGATGAAGGGGGGGGGCGCCTGGATGGTTCAGTGGGTTAAGCCTCTGCCTTTGGCTCGGGTCACGATTTCAGGGTCCTGAGATCAGGCCCCGAGTCCGCCTCTCTGCTCAGCAGGGAGCCTGCTTCCCCTTCTCTCTCTGCCTGTCTCTCTGCCTACCTGTGATCTGTCTATAAATAAAAATAAAATCTTAAAAAAAAAAAGAAATTGGATGAAGGGAAACAGAATAAAAATATTTAAAATTAGAGATGAAAAGGTGATAGTCACATGCATGGAGTAAGGGGACTATTACATGCAACTCTTTTTTCATGCATGCAACTTCATTTTCTTACAAAATTCAAATAGTCAAAGCCAACCTTAGAAGAAGAAAACTTGAAAAATTCAACTACTGTAAAAAAAAAAAGATGTTAGAAAGAAAATTAATGATCAACAATTAGAAAAAAAGCATCATGAGCAGATGGCTTCACAGCTGAGTTTTATCTAACCTTTAGAGGACAGATGATCCTCATGTTAATTAAATTATCCAGGGCTTTAGAGAAAGATTGCTCCAATTCATTCAAAGAAATGACGATAGTTTTAGTACTTGATCCTGATAAGGAAGGATAAAGAAAAAAAAAAAAGAGGAAATGTTAGAGTAGTTTTAGGAATAAAGTTGCTAGAAGTCTAAATAAAATAAAAATACAATTTAAAATTGACTTTCTAATTTTAATACAACTTTAAATTGACTGTCTAAAGAATAAATACACTATGGCAAGCAGGGTGTAGCCCCCCAAATGCAAAAAAATTTGATGGCAGCCATAACACAACTTATTCATACACAGAATAAAAGAGGTAAGAGTTCATTGTTAAATCACTGGTTGCTGAAAAGACATTTGCCAAAGCTAGGCTGAACTTCCTGATTAAAACTAAGTTAGCCAGAACTAGGAGTCTCCAGAAATACCTACAAAGACAGTATAGTCCAACACTTCACCGTCGAGAAGAGCAAATGCAGCTCGAAGAAGAGAAGAGATCTAAAAACCAGGCAGTGATTTCCGAGCAGAGTAGGGAGGAGAACCCAGGTGTCCTCCTCATGGCCTTGATCTGCCTGCGCTGTGACAGCCTCCTCCTTCACCACAGGTGTAAGGCCTAATCTTGGTTCTGCTTCAGCCTGAGGTTTAAGATTTTCTCGGTGGGACCTTGACCTCGGGGTTTCTTCCTTCCCAGCCTGGGAGACGGGAACGTCTGTGCGCCCTCCAGGTGAGCACTGTGCGAAGTGCCACCTCCTGTCCCCCCTTCTCTATTTCCTCCATGTCTCTGTGCGGCCGTGGGGGCTTGATTGTGCTAAAGGATCCCTCACAGCAAAGCCCCTGACTCTTGCAGGAAGAATGACTGCAAATTCTGATTTCATTTTCTCCAAAAACGGTTTTGATTGGGCATCTGCTGGGTTCTGTGTGGCATGTCTGGCCGCTATAGCACACGCTGGTTCCTTAGTTCCTCTCCCAGGGGACCCTGGCGGGAGTCCCAGTACCGTGTCGCCTCGGTGGAAACTGAGGTTTCACGAAATGATGGATGAGTGGTTTGGGCCATCACATAATCCTCAGAGCTGGGACTGGAATCTCCATTACTAGATTCCAAGCCCATTAGTTCTTATACTACACCAACAGCGGCCTCTCCTACCAGAGGGTTCCGGAAAATGCTGGAAGGTGCTGAGGGTTAAGCAGGTGGTGCCCCCGGCGGAAAGTCGCACAGCCGGGCATTCTGCAGAACAGGATTCTGGGAAAGAGTCATGGCGGCGCCCAGTGGCATCCTGAGGCACGTGGACCGCTGCAGCTGGCTCCGAGTTAGGGGTGGTCCCTGCGGGGCAACAGTGCCAGTGCTCAGGCTACTCCGTCTGCCCTGTCACATGCAGTTTCCTCATTTCTTAAAGGCGGATGGCAGACTACATCTCACAGGTAAGTGTCAGGATTGCCTAAGATCCTGCTCGCAGGGAAGGGGCCCGGAAAGATGCCCGTCTTCAGTGAAGGCTTTCCATAGATGTGTATTTAAAAAATAAAATAACATTAATCCCCCCCCCAAACAACAGCAACAACAACAACAACAACAACAAAGTGGCACGATCCACTCTTTTTAGAAACAGTTATCGAGGTCTTCTCTGTGTCAGAGCCAAGCACTTGTACGTGGAGGGAAATACTAGAAATTAAAATGTGCTTTATATTAACCCAACTCCTTTTAATTAAGGAAAAACAATCAAACAGGTTAAAGCACTTTTATCTCAATGGTCTTATTATTACGTCTGTCATATCCATTCGATGAGAACTATTTTCCCAATCGGGTTTTTCTGGGTGTGGAATAGGGGCTCCTGTCCCTCCACCCCGCTTTGTGCTCTACCTTTTCGTGTCTCTCTGAAAGTGGCCAGGAAGAATTAAAAATTTAGATGTGGCCGTATTTATGCTAATGCAGCAGTTTTGGAATCATTCTTTCCCTTCAGGTTAAAATCTCTCAGGGAATGGCTTGGCAAGAAAGAAGGTGGTAATTTTTGTAGAAATTGGTAACTCTAATCTTTTTATTCTAAAACAGATTTGCTGCTAATAATCTTTCATTTACCAATGGGTATTTTTGAAGCTGAAGTCTAAGGCATTTACTCTGGTTTTAGTGCCTGCTATTCTAAGAGAACATGATTACCAACTACCATCAATAAGTTTTAACTTCACAACTTTCAGCAAAATAATTTTCAAGTTCTTATAGATAATGCATAGGTAATACCCTCATCAGTAAAAAGTGCTTAGGATTGCTAAAAAAAAAAAATGTTAAAAACTGTGAAATATGCTGTATGCTAAGGATTTTTTTTTTCCTAAGGCCATTTGCCGGTATTGAAATAGGGTTTTTTGCTGTGTGGAAGATATGGAAATTTGTATCTTACATCATGATACATTCCACTTCCTTGGTTAAAAATCTTTCATTATCTCTTTTGTAAAATGAATCTTTGGGCTCTAGAGAACAAAAACCTTAGAAACTGTGAAGAAAGGATAAATTTTCCTTTTCATAGTTTCACATAGTTTCCCCAACTGAGGGGAAAAGATTCAGGAAAGACTGGTGTTGGCATTAGCAAACAAACAGTAGGTCTTCTAAGGAACAAAGTCTCATTTCTTTGGAAGATGATGTCCGGAGTTCATACACTACTAGGTTTCAAGTAAATGCCTTGAAGTAGTTCATCACTTCAAAGCACACATTCTGGGATGACCTTAGTTTATTTCAAACTCACATACTCCCATGCAAGTATATGCACACATTATGTTAACATCTTACAATTCTAAAGTATTAGTGCAATTAGCCTTAGATGTGGTTTCCTTAGTAAAATGACTCATAAATTTATTGACCATCTAATTTGTCCTGGTGATTTCATGTTTGTGTTTTTCTTACAACCTAGCCTATAAGGCAATTTCCATAATCTCCATTTGCAGATTTGGAACCTCATCAGGACCACATAACATTGTCAAATTCGCACATCTAGCAATCGGAGGAATTACATTTCTCATCTCACACGTATTCTACTTCCTCTCCTCTGACAAGATTGGAAATTGAATCTGAGAAGACTTTTTCTCCCAGGCCAATGTATCTGTCCCTCAAAGCTCCATATGTGGTTAAGAGTGGGAAGTCTATACCTCTTTCTTGTATTTCAAGAAATCATAGGAATATGTTCTGAGTGTGAGTTAAGAGATGACATTCTGAAACGGAAACAGCTAATTTAATACCTGCAATTGTACAATTTTTTGAGAAATGGAATAGCCAGCAAGGTGGCAGGCCAGACCGCGGAAGCCTTTAACAGCAGATGAAAAGTTTGTTTTTGATTTGTTAGCAGAGAAAGACCTCATCAGTGTGGAAATGGTATGATAGACTGGGGGCTGTTTAGGCCGGGCAGGGATTATCAGGAACCTTAATCTGTGGAGAGAGGGTGGAGAGGAAGTGATAGATTCTGTAGATGTGAACACAGAACAGGTAGGAGTTAACAACCAAGTAGATACTGGGAGTGAGGCAGAGGGAAAACACGAGGGTGCTCAGTCTCTCAGTGGGAGACATTGCTGCCACAAACAGGCAAGAGATGGCAATTGCATTATGGGCTGCTCTCCATTCCAGCCCTCCCTGCCCTGTGCTTCCTGTGGGCTTCTCTTACACACCCTCTACACAAACAGGGCATTCCAGAGCATTTTTAAAAAAGATGTCAATCCAGAGTACTTTATTCAAAAAGATTATGATATTTCATGGGGTTTCTAAGTAAGGCTAGGCTATGACAAATTTGTTTTCCTGTCAGTCAGTTTAAGCTTAAATTTCCTTTGGGATCATGTTCATCTACCCAGATCTTGCTTCAAATAAAACAAAGACCGTGTCCTCAGCTCCTTTTTATTTTACAGAACTCTGCTGTTTTGCAGGAAAGACTGCCCTCCTGTTTTGGACTTGTCTGAAATGGGGGAATGGCCCTGAGGCTCTCGAAATTAAAAATAGCTAATATACACTTACCCAATCTTGGGATGCTACTTGAGTTTTCATCACTTTTTTCTTCCTTTGTTTAATGACTTTTCTCATTTTATTTATCTTGGGCATTGTGCTTGGACGAAGGTGGGGAATAAAAGGAATGGGGTTCGGGTTTGGATAAGCCAATGTGGATACGTGCTCAGGGTATGATAGGGCGATGTGGAACCATTGACAGAAGTTATATTGCTCATATCTGTAGGTACATCTGTTCATTTCATATTTCATAGCCAATGAGCTGTAGGCCTCTGCTAGGTCCAGGCTATAGGGAAGGGAAAAGACACAGTCAACAAACAGACACAACCACAGATCATAGTGTGTAAGGCAGATGAGGAGCTGAAGGTGCAGGTTTGCTGGAAGGCTTCATGCAGGAGGTCATTTAAACTGAACCTCAATTATTGAAAAATCAGGAAAGGAAAAGACGTTTCTGGCAAAAGTAACAGTTTGTAGGACAGCATGAAAGCTTGAAAGAATGAATATGATGGAGTGCTTACTACTATAGCATGAGTGTATTGTAGATGGTTTGGGAGGGACAGGAATAAAAGGAGGAAGGACACGAGAGGCCGAAGTTGAGGTGGGATCATTGCTTAAGTCCAGGCTGGGTGTGGTCATTGACAACCAGCTTGAGGAGTCTCGAGCTTCTCTCCAGGGTGATGGGTGCCAGGGAGTGTGATAGAAGCAGGACTGACATGCTTTGCATTTTGGAAATCTGCTCTGGCCTGGGCTGTTTGATCTCATACTTCATACAACAGCTGTCTCTACACCTTAAAGAACTGGAGAATCAACAACAAATTAAACCAACTCCACGCACAAGAAGGGAAATAATCAAGGTTAGAGCAGAGATGAATGAGGTAGAAACTAGAGATATAGTAGAACGTATCAATGAAACTAGAAGCTGGTTTTTTGAAAGGATCAATAAGATCGATAAACCATTGGCCGCACTAATCCAAAAGAAAAGAGA
>PISX010023684.1:0-29458 GCA_004024625.1 Mellivora capensis
TATTTATTTTAATTTTTAAGTAATCTTTTGGGTTGTAGCTCACAACCCTGAAATCAAGAGTCACATGCTCTACCACCTGAGCCAGTCAGGCACCCTATGAGTAATCATGCTTTCTTTCTTTTTTAAGTTTTATTTATTTAAGTAATCTCTACACCTAACATGGGGCTTGAACTCACAACCCCAAAATCAAGAGGCACACACTCCCCTGACTGAGGCAGCCAGGTGCCCATTTAAAATGAATTTTATTTTTATTTATTTATTTATTTGAGAGTGAGAGAGTACACAGGCTAGGGGTGGGGAGGTGGGGAGAGGCAGAGGGAGAAGCAGACTCCCTGCTGAGCAGGGAGCCCAATGATGAAGGGCTTCATCCTGGGACCCTGGGATCATGACCTGAGCCAAAAGCAGATGCTTAACTGACTGAGCGAAACAGGTGCCCTGTAAAATGAATTTTATTTTTAAATACTAGCATGAGATAGAAGATAACTCACAAAAGAAAGTAATATTCAAAGTACTGAACAACACAATTAGCCCCAAGAGAGAAGTACAAAAAGTTATAGCCTTAAACTTACTTTTGTTATCCTTACCTGAGATTTTTTTTATATTTGAAATTGCCTGTTTTTTCTGGTTTAAGGTGTAACAGAAAAAGAACAATGCACATTCTGAAATATTCATAAAGATTGCATGACATAATTCATAAAGACTGTATATAATAGCTTCTCTTAGCCGTCATTTTGTGGACATGGCTGTTGGGTGAGGAAGTCCTGAAAGCTGAAATGGATATATGGGCAGTGATAGTTTTGCTGCCTGGTACATGGCTTTGGGAGGACAAAAAACAATGGATGTCTGTGTCTTTCATCCCCTAATTCTTCCCTCCCCTTCTACCCAGATTTAAGTTGTTTTAAGAAGAAAACTCCTTAAAAATGGGGCTATGGTCTCTTTCTTCCCAAAGGACCATAGACCCTATATCCCTGTTGGAATTTTCTGGAGAATTCAGGAAAGGAGGGACACAACCCTTCATGGCTTTGTTGGATATGGGTGCTATCGTACTTGGTCTAATGGGGAGAAGGGACATGCAAATTCAACTTTGGGGTCTAGGTAAAGTGACCAGTGGGGATGTTAAATATAACTTTATTGCTAAATATAACTTTGAGCTCGATCTGATAACACTGTGGTCATGGCTTCTACTATGAACATATTACTGGAATAAACATTCTGTACCCTTGTAATTCCTCACGCAAATGCCAGAGAAGATATACCCGTTCAGGACATGCTAAAGGGAGAGAAGTAGTCATGTGACAAGTAAAACAATCCCCAAACTATCTCCTTGTCCTTTGTCTATGAAGCACCTGGCCATTGACAGTTGAATACTGTGCTCCTGGAAAACAGTTATGTTTTTCCAGCTTATTGTATTCCTGGCAGTGGCTTACTGCAAAGAACCACCTTTCCCTTTATGGCTTTGTTCACGTGTGACAAAGCTAGACCCAGACCTCCAAATTCCCATTGTTTGTCTCATAAATGGTTAGTTGAATTGTTTGTCCCCACAGACCAACCTGGACAAAATGCCATAAAAGGACCTAATCAAACTTTAGGCTTCTCCCCTCACAGACCCCTGAACTTTAATTCACCATCAGTCTGAACCTGCACTGGAATGTGGAATAGTATGTCCTCAGACACTTCATGAAAATTAACTAAACACTAAAAAAGAATTCCACTTATCAACCATCCCCTTATATCCATCTGATCTTTGAGACAGTTGGAGATCTTATGGTCAGAGCATTCTCATTGCCACAATATTTTCCAATAAAGTTTTTCTGTACCTAAGTGTGGATTTGTTTTTACTTGATAACACTTGTGTAGGGAAAAAAAAAACCTCATCTTCTCTCATCACATACCCCCAGGGGCTAAGGCTGGGGCAAAGGGGGCTGAGGCACTCATTCACTGTGAAATAATAAATCTCTCAGAACATCTTATGTGTACATTTAGGCTAAAATTCATAAAATATTAATAGTAAATATTAAAAACCCAACTGTATGAAATGTAAATAACTCAGGGATGAAAGAAGAAATTATAATGGAGATTAGGACATAATTCAGAACTTAATGAAAATATTATGCACAGAAACATGGGGAGAACAGTAGATGTTCAAGGGAGGTGACCTTGCAGGTAATAAATCATTAATCAAGATGTCTTCAGTGTCTGAGCCTCCCAGCTTTAAAAAGGAATGACCCAAAGAGACAGATTTTCAAAACCCAGGGTTCAGAGGTCCATACAACAACCTTATTTCAAGTTGTGAACCCAGAGCTCTTTTATTAAGCCTAACCTGTAATGGCTTTTGAATTCGCATGGCTTACATTGGTTATCTACATGCAACACAAGAGAATACAAAGAACCTCTCTGAAACTATTGATAGTTCTATACAGTTCTATAAGGAGGAAAACCTCTAAATGGGATTAATAGTGCTGGATACTGCAGATGGAGCTTTACTGAGGGCTCTGAAAGCTTCAGATGAAAGATAATGTGTAGTGTCATGCTTCTTGGTCTAGAATGTGTTCATGAGGAAAGAGAGCAGTTGCAATCAGGTCATGAGAGTAAATTTTAAATTACATCCTTGCAAAGCTGCAGCCCTTAGCTCAGTCTCCACAAAAAGAGCTTCTCGCGTAACAGTACCGTGAAATCAAAGTCGTTTTGCTAATTATTAAGTGTGTAATAAAAGCACTCAGTGTTGTTAAAAAACAAAAACTTGTGACATTCTTCTAAGCATTTAGGAGAAAATGAAAGTATTACCTTCCTTGCTTATATTAGGGGGGAAAAAAAGAGGCTGATAATTCATAAGCTAAGCTTCCAGTTGAAAGAAGGAAGGAAATAAAGGCAATGGAAGAAGTAAGAAAACAACCATACCATGAGAAAGTAAGAAAAGCTCAAAGTTGGGCTTGAAAAAGTAATAAAATTGACACCTTCGGCGAGTTTGGTCAAAGAAAAAAAAGAGAGATGATATAAATAAACAATATGAAGGGTTAAAGTCATATGCATTGTTAAAGAAAATTTTTTTTTAAGATTTTTATTCATTTATTTGAGAGAGTGAGAATGAGACCACAGAGGGAGAGGGAGAATCAGACCCCTGGCTGAGCAAGGAGCCGGATACGGCTCTATCCCAGGACCCTAAGATCATGACCTGAGCCAAAGGCAGACACTTAACTGACTGAGCAACCCAGGCACCCACATTGATTTTCAAATGAGAAAATTTGAGTACTGTTATGCCAAGAAATTTGAAAATTTTTGATAAAAAGGACATATTCCTAGAAAAAAATAATGTAACAAACGGGCTCAAGGAGATATATAAATCATGGTCATACAATCTTTTAAAAAAATACAGTCAAAAGTCTTCTCCATGAATAAAGCACTAAGTCTAGAGAGTTTTATTAGTGAGTTTTGTTAAACATTCAGAGGGAAAAATTCTAATTTCACACAAAGCTCACTGTCAAAATTTCATGGACAGTACAGAAAACCAATCTTGCTCATTAATATGCAAAAATACTAGCAAATTAGGGGCACCTGGGTGGCTCAGTGGGTTAAAGCCTCTGCCTTCGGCTCAGGTCATGATCCCAGGGTCATGGGATCGAGCCCCGCATCGGGCTCTCTGCTTAGCAAGGAGCCTACTTCCCTTCCTCTCTGCCTGCCTCTCTGCCTAGTTGTGATCTCTGTCTGTCAAATAAATAAATAAATAAATAAAATTTAAAAAAAATACTAGCAAATTAAAAGCCATTAGGTATTAAAAATTGAATATATCACAAATTTAATTCCAGGGATACATGGCAGTTTTATCTTTATAAATTACTTTGTATTTTTATGAATGCTAATAAGATGCCTACCATTTTTTTTTTCTTAATTGTATCTTAAAATTGGGATTTTGATTTTGTTTTCGTTCAATGGGATTTTGTTTTTTCCTTCCTTATTGTAACATAAAATGGTATGCTTTTTTTTTTTTAAATTTTATTTATTTATTTGTCAGAGAGAGAGAGAGCACAGGCAGACAGAGTGGCAGGCAGAGGCAGAGAGAGAAGCAGACTCCCTGCCGACCAAGGAGCCCGATGTGGGACTCGATCCCAGGACGCTGGGATCATGACCTGAGCCAAAGGCAGCTGCTTAACCAACTGAGCCACCCAGGCGTCTCTAAAATGGTATGCTTTACAATTGCCAGAATCTTTGATTTGATTAAAAATAGTAATTTGTCACAGTAGGTTAAAATCGGAATCATATGATCATGTAACTTATTGATAAAATTCAACATCTATGAAAAAAACTTTTGGCAAAGGAGAAACAATTTTTAAAATATGAAGTGTGTCTTACAAAATACAGTGAACATCATATTGAAAGGTCAAATGAGTTTGAGAATAAGACAAGGATGATTGCTATAAACATATCTACACATTTTTGTGCTGATAGTCCTAACCAATCCATCTAAGCATGAGAAGGTAATAAAAATTATAAGATTAAAAAAAAGGAACCAAAATTATTATTATTTAAGGATGAAATAAGAACCTGGAGAGACAATCAAGAGGATTCCATAGATGCAATTTGGAATGGTTGTTGAATATAAAAACAATGTGCAACACACCAGCCACAAATGGTAGGAAAAAAATACCTTTTTTTTTTTTTTTTTTAAGATTTTATTTATTTGAGAGACGGCGTGAGAGAGAGCACAAGCTGGGGGAAGGGCAGAGGGAAAGAAGACTCCCCGATGAGTAGGGATCCTGATGTGGGACTCGATCCCAGGACCCCGGGATCATGACCTGAGCCAAAGGCAGACACTTAACCCACTAAGCCACCCAGGCACCCCAGAAAAAATACTTATAAAAAATATCTTCCAGAGCCACCTCTGTGGTGCAGTCGGTTAAGTGTCCAGTTCTCGGTTTGGGCTCAGGTTATGATCTCAGGGTTATGGGATGGAGCCCCTGTCAGGCTCTAGGCTCAGCATAGAGTCTACTTGATATTCTCTCTCCGTCTCCCCTTGCCCCTCCCGCTCTGTCTCTTTCTCTCTCTCTTTCTCAATAAATAAAATAAAATCTTTCCATAGCATCAAAAATGATGTTTCAAAGAGTAAGTACAATTCAAATGTAAGACAAAAATTAAGGAAAACACTTTAAAACCTAATTTTAAAACATTTTTAAAGACCGAAAGACAGTAATACTATCTTTATGAAACAGAAGAGTCAATATTGTAAATATGACAATTTTCCATAACAGACTCATAGATTTAATACAAGTTTAACTAGGTTTCCAACTGAGATTTCTGTGGAAATTGACAAGTTATTTTTAAAATGTATTGAAAGTACAAATTGTCAATAGATATCAAGATACTCATGAGGAGAGATACCACAAGGACAGAGCTTGCTTTAAGAGCAATTAACACAGGGGTGCCTGGGTGGCTCAGCCGAGTTAAGTGACTGCCTTCAGCTCTGGTCATGATCCCAACGGTCCTGGGATCAAGCCCTGCATTGAGCTCCCTGCTCAGTCTGATTCTTTCTCTCCGCTTTCTTGCTCTATCTCAAATAAATAAAACCTTTAAAAAAATAGTCATTAACAGAGCATATCAGTACAGGGATAAAAACCACTGAGGAAAGAACAGAAATGGTGCTGGAACACTGGTTATATATATGCCATATATTGAAGTCAATGACTATGGGGTTTCTTTTTGGGGTGATGAAAATGTTCTGGAATTAGTCATGACAGCTCTGTGAATATACTAAAAACACTGAATTGTGTGCTGTAAAAAGATTAATTTCATAGTATGTGAATTTTATCTTAATAAAACCATTATTTTAAAAATTCATGCCAGGTAGATTAAAAACATATATGAAGGACAAATACCTAAAATGTTTTAGAATACATTATTAGGAAAGTATTTTTATGACTTCAGGGTAGGAAATCATTTTTAAAAATAGATACAAAAAGTTCCCATAATAAAGGAAAATAACACAAAAATTACGGTAAGCAGTATGTGTCAGACACTATTTCAAACTTACATATATTAACCAATTTAGGAAAGGTTAAATTGAACTGCATTAAAATTTAGACCTTCTGTTCATCAGAAGACTACATAAAGAGAGTGAAAATGCAAGCTCAACTTGGAAGCAGTTATTTGCAACACTTGTAACTGCACAAAGGATTAGTATCTAGATTAGATAAAGCCCTCTTAAGAATCAATAGGAAAAAGATGAACAACTCATTAAAAAAATTGCAAAATCGTCATTTCATAGTCGAGAAATGGCCATTAAAAAGGCCAAAATATTCCACCTCATCAGTAGTCAAAGAAATTTGAATCTGGCTTTCTAGGTTTAGGAAGGTTTGCTTTTCAAGGTAGGAAGACAAGCATACTTATTTTTTAATTAATGCTTTGCTAACTTGATTTATAAATTTTATGCATTTAGATATGTGGTCCATAGGTTTCCATGTATTCTTGAACAACGCTACATATGTTCAGGGCAGGCCTATAAATGTATGTTTATATAACTTAAAGCAAAGCAAGGAGATTCCAAAGACAAATTTTTTTTTTTAAGATTTTGTTTATTTGACAGAGAGAGAGAGATCACAAGTAGGCAGAGCAGCAGACAGAGGGACAGGGGGAAGCAGGCTCCCTGCTGAGCAGAGAGCCCAATGCGGAGCTCGATCCCAGGACCTTGAGATCATAACCTGAGCCAAAGGCAGAGGCTTAACCCACTGAGCCACCCAGGTGCCCTGTAATAATATTCCTGGACTGAGAGGTATGTATTTACCAAAACAATATTTAATGCAAACTATATTTATTTATTTATTTATTTTTTAGGGAAAGAGAGAGAGAACAAGAGAACAAATGCAAGCAGATGGGAGGGGGAGAGGGAGAAGGAGAGAGGGAAACTTAAGCAGGTTCCCTGCCCAGCAGGAGCTCATGTGGTACTGGATCTCATGACCCTGAGATCATGACCTGAGCTGAAATTAAGAGTTTGACCAAGGTGCCTCTAATGCAAGCTACATCTAAAGATCACATTTTCAATAATAAGGTATAAAACAAGACAGTTTTAAGCAGCATAATTATATTGTTTGATCTGGTTTTTTTGTTGTTGTTTTTTTCAGAGAGAGCATGCACGAACATGAGTGAGGCAGGGGAAGGGCAGAGGGAAGGGGGAGAGAGAATTTTTTTTTTAAGATTTTATTTATTTATTTAACAGAGAGAACAGAGAGAGAGGGAGAGAGAGACATCTAGAGAGGGAACACAAGCAAGGAGAGTGGGAGAGGGAGAATCAGGCTCCCCTGAGTGGGGAGCCCAACATGCGGCTTGATTCCAGGATCCTAGGATCGTGACCTGAGTAATGACTGAGCCACTCAGGTGCCCCTCCTCTGTGTTTGAATTTAGGCAAAACTGGTTTGCTCTTAGCTATTACAGATCCTGCTGGAAGAGGCTTCCTCCACAGGACTGACTTCTGTCCGCCATATTCCTTCTCCAAACTGCAACAGTAAGTAGGATTTAGAAAGATAAGCTCCCTGTTACCACATTCCTACTCCTCAGCCTGTCTCTGCCTATTTAGGGTTCTCATTTTTTTTTCTTTCTGGTTGCTGAAGGAAGGCCTCAGATAGTAGGAGTCTTCATTAAGGCCCTGATGCAGCAGTTTGGAGCTTCCGAGACCAAAGAGCAGTATTTCACCACAAGAGGGCAGTTTGACCCTGACTTTTGGTTCTATACATGCCTTAGTTGTAGAGGATATTTTGTGACCCAGAAGGATACCTGGGGATTAGCTAGTTTGGTAGCAAGAGCTACATATGTGTGTTCGTGTGTGTGTGTGTGTGTGTGTGTGTGTGTGTGTGTGTGTGTTAGATAGGGCACACATTAGAAATCGCTACATCCTAGCTGAAGGGCAGCCCTATATGGCAAAGCAATGTAAAAACCGCTTAAGCATTGCCACTTACTAGCCATGTGACCTTGGGCAGGTTACCTGTGTCTCAGCACGATTATAAAATACAATATTTTATATTATATAAAAGGATAATATTACTAATTACCTCACGGGATTGTTATCAAGAGTAAATGAATTTATATATGTGCAGTAGTCCAGCATCATCCTTTAGGACATAAAGGTTTTTGTAGGAGCCAGACTAGTGAATTATATAAGGATGTGGTAGATCATAGTCCCTGTATCTCTCATGTCTTTAACAGGGCTTTAATTTCTGCCATAGTTCCAGGCAATATTGTTTTTTTATTTACAATATTTATAATGACATTTTACAATATTTTTTCAAATTTTACAATATTTGTTTTTATTTATAATATCACATTATTTTTAGTTTATTATCTTGGCCAAGGCAGAGTGGGAGGGATGGTTTCAGAGCTCCCACTTCCATAGCTCTTATGTTATGGTCTGAAAAACTAATGTGAGAGTCCTCACTATAAAGTTTAGAGATGGGGAAAATGATCACTGGATGAGTCATGGAACTGATGGACCTAATATGTGTGAGATCTTGGCCAGGACACCATTTATTATTTATTACTAACATCCCCAATAGGGGACCATCATAATACTTTGGATTCCCAGGTATTAATGTCAAATCAGATCCTAGAGCCAGCGCTCCTCAAGATGCCTTCGTATTTCTCTTTCCCCTATAGACAGTGACCTGAATAAATGCCCAAAGGTCCCTTTGGCATGGGTTTGGGAGAATTATCATAAACATTTGCTATGGTGTTATATGGTTTTCTCATGGGAGCTCCACATAAAATCAATAGGTTCTGAACCCGAAAGGGGGCTCAGGTTTGGAAATAGGGAAGAGACCATGACTTTCTCTTGAGACAGGTGTTCTCAGGAGTTTCATCATTCATCCTTGGTTTCTTTTGACTGTATTGATTGAGCAGTGCTGACTATCTCTCTTGCTCTTAAGGACTGATGCTTTCTTAGCAATCTCCATAGCTCTCTGAGTCCATACTAGCCACCCTGACTTTGCAGCTCATTGGGAATAATTGAACTCCTCTTGCTCCTGATGGTTAAGCACAGTTACATCGTTCTTGCTTTTTAAGGATCGTATCATTCCCATTCTATCAGGAAGCCTGGTGCGGTGCCAGGGTCTCCTGCCATCAGCCTTGGCTACTGCTCTGCTAGCTCTTCACAACTCTCACAAGAGCTGATTGTTACATTTTTAAAGAATATTATGAGCTACTTGTTAAACAAAAGATGTTAAATGTAGGACAGGAGGATGATCCTATATTGATAAGCTCTTCCCTGTCCAACTTTATGTTCTATCTTCTACATTCTGTAGCCTCCTGTCATGTCCCAGTCCCATGAATACTTTCTCAGCTCCTGCCAGTACACCCAAGTTAGGTCCTATAGCACCTTCTCCTCCTCAGAAGGCCTTGCACCTCCTCAGCTGTGTCAGATCGTGATTGACACTAGGTTATTATCTGCTAGCGGGGATATGAGGTGTGGTGGTATCCTGGAAAAAGGTGGATGGGGACGGCATTTACCCTGCAAAGCAGAGATTCTGCATCACCTTCCAGGGAGTAGGTAGAGCTAGCATTCAATGGGCAAGGGTGAGCCACTTGTGCGGGACCCGAAGAATTTGAGGATTTAAGATTTTTGAGGGCTTTAGCCACAAAATCCCCATTCTAAGTCTTAGGATCACTCCCTCCTAATTAATGCCCTGACCTTGGTAAAGCTGACTTGCCTGGGTTGAGAATCAAATATTTCTGGAGCTTCACTTATCTTATAAATAAAGGCTGAATCTGATTTTCACCTTCTTCTGCCTTTAGACAACAAGAGTTGAGTGACTACTACCAAGGAAGACTTCTGGCTTTAATGATTTGCCTTAAATTGGTAATCAGTACATCTAACCTTTAATTTTTCCCCCCCAATGCATTGATTGATAGCACTTAGCATCAACCATCATATTCCAGCCCCCCCCTTTTTATCAAATTATTCAGGTACAATTGGTGATAATAAACTATACATGTGGGGGGGGGGAGATGACAAGTTTTGACATACACATACACTCATGAAACCATTATCAAGGTCAAGATAACATTTCCATCAACCCCAAAACTTTCCTCCTGAATCTTTTTAATTTATCCCTCTTTTTGTCCCCATCCTCAGGTAACTTTTGATCTGTTTTTTGTCACTATAGTTTAGTTTGTATTTTCTAGAATTTTATATAAGTGGAATCATACAGTATATAACCTTTTTGTCTGGTTTCTTCCATTAAGAATAATGATTTTGAGACTTGTACATACTGTTGAGATTATCAGTAATCCATTCTTTTTTTTTTACTGTTGAATAGTATTCCATTAAGTAAATATACCAAATGTGTTTATCCTCCCACCTGCTGATGAATATTTGGGCTGTTTTTAGGTTTGGTTTTTATGAATACAGCTTCTATATACAAATCTTTGTATGGACATGTTTTAATTTTCCTTGAATAAATATTTAGGAGTGAAATGGCTGGAGTAATTTTTGGGTATATATCTAACTTCTTAAGTAACTGCTAAAGTATTTTTCAAAGTTGTACCATTTTACTTTCTCATTGGCAATGTATGAGAGTTCCAGTTGTTCCACATCTTTGCCAACACTTAGTCAAGTCTTTTAACTTTAGCCATTCTAGTAGATGTGTAGTAGCAATGCCCAAAAGTTTCCTCATGCCCCTTCAAAATTCCTTTTTTTTTTTTAAGATTTTATTTATTTATTTGACAGAGATGACAAGTAGGCAGAGAGGCAAACAGAGAGAGAGGGAGGAAGCAGGCTCTCTGCTCAGCAGAGAGCCCGATGCGGGGCTCGATCCCAGGACCCTGGGATCATGACCTGAGCGAAAAGCAGAGGCTTAACCCACTGAGCCACCCAGATGCCCCTAAAGGTTTTATTTTTATTTGACAGAGATCACAAGTAGGCAGAGAGGCAGGCAGAGAGAGAGGAAGGGAAGCAGGCTCCCTGCTGAGCAGAGAGCCCGATGCTGGGCTCAATCCCAAGACCCTGGGATCATGACCTGAGCCGAAAGCAGAGGCTTTAACCCACTGAGCCACCCAAGCACCCCTAAAATTCCTTCTTTTATTCCCTCCCTGCAGCTGTTTCCTGTCCGCAGGCAACCACTAATCTGTTTTCTGTCACTATAGATTAGTTTGTATTTCCTAGAATTTTATATAAATGGAATCATACAATATGTATTTTGTATGACTTCTTTCACTTAGCATAATTATTTTGAGATACATCCATGTTGCAACATGTATCAATAGTTCATTCATTATACTGCTGTGTGTTATTCCATTGTATGGATATACCAGAGTTTACCAGTTCATCTGTTGATGGACATTTAGATTTTTCTAATTTTTGTCCAAAACAAACAGTGCTATGAATATTTATGTACAAGTGTTTGTATGGACATACACTTTCATTTCTCTTGGGTAAAAATCTAGGAGTAGAATGACTGGATCGTATAACAGGGGTATATTTAACTTTTTAAAAGAATCTACAAAACTACTTTCAAAGTGGTTCCATGGAAATAAGAATGAGAAACAAAATAAACATACAAAAAACCCACATTTAATCTATCATTTCAGGGGAAAGGGAACATTTAACAATGAGTAAGAATATGTATCTGCATTTTGAAAGAAACTCTTCTGTATAAGACATTTGTATACATTAAGGCATTGTACGAACATGTAAGATGTTTTGATAACAGATGTCTTAAAATATTTCCATCACTGTGGGATTTTTTTTTTGCCAAAAGTGATTTATGTCATCTATAAAACTTTATTATCTAAATACTTAGAATGTATCTAAAATAAAACTATCTAATCTATTTTTAGATATTCCAAAAGCTTAGTTGTAAACCCATTTGTTTAAAATATGAAAATGCAGAAACTTTGAGTGCTTGCAAGATAACTTATTAATATCTGGGAAAATAGAAATTTACCACATAAATGTCAATAGGCAGGTGGATTGATTTAGTAAATGCAGCTAACCCTTCAACTTGAATTCATAATTCTTGCAAGATCTTTTTTTTAGCTGTGTGAGCCATTAACACCAAATATTGAAATAAACTTAATTTGTAACCAGAACTTCATATCATTTTATCCTATGGTACCATACCAAATTTTATAGAAACAAACTATTCAATTACATTTCTCTCACTGAAATTTATTTGGTGAAGGCCAAAAAGTGTTTTAGTTATAATAAAATGAGCTATTTTATTATGAATTGTACATATATTACATATATAATTATATATATGTTATATTATATATAAATAATTATTCCATTTAAGAATAGTGTTTATTTCTATCTCATCCTTTCAAAATTTCTATCTTTCTATCTTTGGAGGTATGACCTATAATGTATAGAATATATTACTACAGCACTACCTATGTAGTTTATAAAGAAATAATTATCCATGTATCAGGAATATCAGCTCAATCATCTATTGCTTAGATGGGTGTCCAGTTAAAAAGTTTGGGGATCATAGGCCTATGTAATGACATGTGAAAACAACCCATATACTTAAGTAAATATCAGGTCATCTCAGGGACAACATTTAGTCAAAACATTTTTTTAGGGCAGTTTTCCTCTCAAAAAAACCTAGAGAGCAGTACTTTTAATTCAGGTATTAATGTACTATGTTATTATTAGAGAATAATTTTTAAAGTGTGGCCCATGGACCCCTGGGTCTGCAAAGTCAAAACTATTTTCATAAAAATGCTGACATTACTCACCTTTTTCACTCTGTTGGCATTTGTACTGATGGGCAAAAGAAATGGTGGATAAAACTGCTGGCGCCTTAGCATGAATCAAGACCCTGGAACCAAACTAGTCATGATATTCTTCACTGTCATACACTCACAGGAACAAAAAAATAATCCTATTCACTTAAGAATGCCCTTGATGAAGCAGTAAAACTTAATTTTATTGCACCTTGACCCTCAAGTATACATCTTTTTATTATACTGTATGACAAAAAATATGAAGCATATGTAGAGCATTTCTGCCACGTATCCAAGTATTATGGTTGTAACAAGGAAAAAGAACTTCCTCAAGTTATTTGACCTGTGAGCTCTACTAGCTGCTTTTTCCAGGGAGCATCTCTTACTAATGACTAAGTGACAAACTATAGTTATTCAGACTTAATATAACTTGAGAGAGACTGTCTCGAAAATGAATCAAGTAATCCTGTCACTTCAAGGAGCACAACTGACAGTATTTGATACCAATGATTAAATTTGAGTTTTCAAGTGAAAATTAGAATGCTGGGGAGCCACCTGGGTGGCTCAGTCAGTTAAGCGTCTGCCTTCGGGTCAGGTCATGATCCCAGAGTCCTGGGATCGAGCCCTGTGGGGCTTCCCTGCTTGGCTCGGAGCCTGCTTCTTCCTCTCCCTCTGCCTGCTGCTATCCCTGTTTGTGCTCTCTCTGCAAATAAATAAATAAAAATCTTTAAAAAAACCCCACCTCCCATTACTTATAAAAAAATTAGAGTTCTGGAAAGCTTGTATCTTTTGCATGAGCTTGATAGCTTCCCAAACACAAACACTTTTCTTATATCTTTCTGATGAGATCAGTGGTGATATTAACAACTGTGATTTCTAAAATATTATTTAATGAAATGTGCTAATATATGGAAGATCTGAGTAGCTCAGCAAACTAAATTTGCCCCAACTGGCCAAAATTTGATGTTACAAGATAACCTATGGATAAAATATCCATTCAAGTGTAATGAATTTTAATGTAATGCAGTTAAGAAAGTTCATTGATAATCATTTTGGATTCCACATGGAAACTGACTTTTAGTAAACTGTCACTTATTGATTCTTAGTGCAGTATCAAAGATGAGTACTGATAATTACCTGAAAAGGCAATTAAAATACTTTTTCCTGTTCAAATTGCATATCCAGATTTTCTTCACACACTTGAACCAAAACAGCATGCTAGAATAGTTTGAATGCTGAAGCAGATATGACAATCCAGAATTTGCAAAATCTTTCTCTTCCCACTAATTTTTTTGGGAAAAAAAAGTTAATTTCCATAAAACCTGTATTATTCATATTTATGTATAATGGGTTTATTATTTTTATGGTAAAATAAATCAACACCTTACCAGCTTATAAGTTTTAATGGATATAATCCACATGACCAAGAAGAGTTCTTCAGAATCTGATAATTTTTAAGAACATAAAGCCGTCTTGAGACGGAAAAGTTTGAGAAGTGCTGTCTCAAAAGAAAGATAAGACATCAGGATCCCTTTACTTTGCTAAGATTGGTTAAGGGTAGAGGTAAAAGAAGATGTTTACATCAAATTGTGATGGGAGAGATAAAACTATTAGTGGTTACATTTTTTCTTTTTACTCTCTTCTCCTGTAGTTGAGGCCTGTTATGGCTTGGTATTTTATCTTAATTGTTTTATCATGGCAGGAAGGAGCCTCTTAAGTCGCAGAATCCTGCTGAGGGTGAAAGTGGAGTGTTTCCTTGTCCATTACACAGACTATGTACATTCATCATGTTTACGTTTCAGATCCTGAACTGGCTAAAACTGGAAAATTCTTCTTAAATTACAATTTTCTCTTTCCACAGCTAAAAATTTAAGAAAATTCCTAGATACCGTGGTCGTATCTATGATCTTGAAATGATTGTTCTCAACCCACAGTGGAAAAATTGCTTATTGAAGACAAGTCTTTTCCAAAGAAAAACTCCAGTAAGAGATTGAATATGCACTTTAATTTTGGAAGAGATTTAAGTTTCACCGTGATGTAGTATGTCCTTTCAGACAGTGGCTTATTCTCAGTGCTTCAGCAAATAATGCAGAACAGTAAAATTTCTATCCTTCCGGAGAGCCCTGCTGGGAGAGATTTCTCCCTAACCCCGGCTGAGGCTCTCTTCTATTTATTAGAGGGATTAAACTTAATTCCCTTGATTTGTACTTATTCTTTCTAAAAATGGTTGATACATGGGAATTCAGAAAGATTTTTTCAGATTTGAGATGCAAGTTCAATGTCAGCCCCCACCTTTTTTTTTTTCAGTTTGGCTAAATCAAAACAAAGGAATAGTTGTCAGCTAAAGCAGATCATGCAGAATGCAGGACTTATATGGTGACTGAGCATTGAATCTTACTCCCATTATTTTGTTGGAAATTTAACAGAGCCACTGAAAAATATCAAAAGCATCGGCTTTAAGTTCAATGGGTGTAAGTTGAGCTTAGGAAATATAGAATCTTACTAGGCAGTCTCCTGATTATTGCTGCAAGAACTTCTTGGTTGAAAGATTATTGATACATCATCTTTGAATAACTCTTTCCTGTTTGGGAGACATAAGACATAATGATTTAGAGCATAGACTCTGGGTTTGAATCCTGACCATACCATTTACAAGCCATATGACCTTGGTTAAGGTACATTATTACTCTGTGTCTCGGATATTGTATCATAAAATAAGAATAATCATAACCTACCATACAGAATTATTTGGTTGATCTGAATAATAAATATAACATATATATGATGAAACTCAAAATTCTTAAGAGGTCTTTTTGTTCATTGAAGAAAAATACAGGCTTTATATCACCAACTGCATTAGTCATTTTTATTTGCCTTCTAGAAAAAAGGATAGGAGTGGCTGAGGTCCACCTTTCCTTTGAAGTCGTTTGAAGGGAAAAACTGGTTTCAGCTCGTTGACTCTTATTACAGTGCTAAAATATGTACAGTCTTTCGTCAGCAGATATTTGAGAACCAAAACTTTTGCACTTAGGAATATTGATTCATCTGTGAAATGTTAGTTTCTCTTAGTGAACTTCACCAAGGACATGAAATTCAATATCCTTATTTATAAATCTGATCTTTAAGCACACATAATTGCCCATGCTCAAAAAAATATAAAATCTTACTCAAGCCTCACTCAGTGTGTTATTCACAACTTCTCCTTTTTCCTTCTTAGTCTCTTACACATACATACAAATACACACACACACACACACACACACAATAATACCATACTGATAACCATTGAGTGAATGTTCCCATTTCTATGAAATGTTGGGAATAGGCAAATCTATAAAGACAGAAAGTAGATTAGTATTTGCCCAGGGCTGAGGGAATATGGGGGATTGGAAGGTGATGGCTGAAGGTTATGAGATCTCTTTTTGAGGTAATGAAATGTTGTAGGATTGATTGTAGTGACAGATGCACACTTTTTGAATATACCAACAGCCATTAAATTGTATACTTTCAGTAGGTGAATTGCATAGTATGTAAATTGTGTCTCAATGTAGCTGTTTAAAAAGCTAAGAGAGGGGGCGCCTGGGTGGCTCAGTGGGTTAAAGCCTCTGCCTTTGGCTCAGGTCATGATCCCAGGGTCCTGGGATCAACCCCCGCCCCCCATTGGGCTCTCTGCTCAGCGGGGAGCCTGCTCTGCCTCTCTGCCTACTTGTGATCTCTGTCTGTCAAATAAATAAATAAAATCTTTTAAAAAAAAGGTAAAAAAAGCTAAGAGAAGGGAAAAATGGAATAATTTGTGATACAAAACAAGGCAAGAAAGGAGAAATAAAGGAATAAAAACCAATGGACAAATAAAAAACCAGTAGAAACAGGGTACAGTTAAAGTCAAGCATTTCAATAATTACATTAACTTGGACTAAAGACTCTCTTTAAAAAATATATATGGAAATGCAAGAGCTAAGAATGAAGGAGGCAATCATGGAAGTAAAAGATTGGAACTGTAGCGGCGCCTGGGTGGCTCAGTGGGTTAAAGCCTCTGCCTTCGGCTCAGGGTCCTGGGATGGAGCCCCGCATCGGGCTATTTGCTCAGTGGGGAGTCTGCTTCCTCCTCTCTCTCTGCCTGCCTCTCTGCCTACTTGTGATCTCTGTCTTTCAAATAAATAAAAATCTTAAAAAAAAAAAAAAAAAAAAAAGAAGAAGAAGAAGAGGAGGAAACAACGGCAGGGTTTTCCAACCTGTAGCCTTGAAGACAGGGAACTGCCGGCCAAAGTGTTACAAGGGCGGAAGGGGTGGAGAAAGGATGCTACCTGGATGACAATAACCGTGGGAAGATGCCCTCTCCTAAGGCTGGAGCAGAAGGGAGAGCAGAAGGGAGAGGGGTGTTGCCCACGTCCCAGGAGCCCTGTGCGGCTGAGGCTTCCTGGGCACCACTGCTGCCACCGCTGGGCTGGAGGTCGAGCAGCAGTCGCCTCTGCAGGAAGCCGGGAGTCACTCATGGTTCGGGGGCCGGAAGCCGAGCCCCGTCGGTGCCGCTGCTGCAGCTGCTGAGGGGCCTCTGCCGCTGTGGCTGCCACTGCGCGGCTACGGCCGCAATCTGCCGCTGCCCGCAGTGTCCCGCCACCGCTACTGCCCAAGCCCAAAGCAGAAGAAGGAAAACAAAGGCTCCTCGCTCTTCCTGCTTCCTGACCTCTGGCCGGCGCCCTCAGCGCCCGCACCTCGTGAACCGGCGGAGGAGAGAGGCCGCCATATGCAGTGGTCAGGCTTCCAGCCCCTGAGGCACAGGAAGGAGGATGGCGTGGACTGGAATCGCCACAATACTGTGGTAAAGAAGAGTCGAAGCTGAATTAAAACTAAATCTACTTTTCCACTTCAGAATTTCCCTGGGGCGCCCGGGTGCTTCAGTCAGTTGAGCGACTGCCTTCGGCTCAGGTCATGGTCTCAGGTCTTGGTCTCAGGGTGGTGAGATCGAGCCTCGAGTCCCCGGTTCTCGCTTCTCAGCTGGAAGGCTGCTTCTCCAGTTCCCTCAGTGCTGCTTGTGCGCTCGCTCTCGCTTTCTCTCTCTCTCAAATAAATAAATCTTAAAAAAAAAAAAAAAAAAATTCCCCAAACCTTTACTATGCTACCGTGCTTTGAGATTTTTCAAAAGGGAGTTATAGTTTGTAATGCTTCTCCATTTTGCATGACCGAAGACCTGTTTTTTCCCCTCAGCAGAACACATTTTTCTATCTCAAACTAGGACCTCAGAGGAGGATAAAAAACAGGGACAAGCAAAAATGCTATTGTTGCTGGAGTGTAATGAGGACATAGGAAGGTAGATTACATAAAAGATGCTTTCCTAATATAAATTATAAACACCGCAGAGGGACAAGTTAGAGAGGTAAGGCAAAGAATCCAAATATACCACTATTCTGAAAATTAATTGTGTTCAAGGAATAACACTGACAAATCCTTACACGTCTTGGATATTTTTTTATAAGTCACTTATTGTTTTGGTAGCCTGGTGCCTGGTACATGAACATCTTTTTTTTTTTTTTTTTTTCAGGGTGAATCACAAGGAAGAAATAAAGAATGGAGGGTTCTGATTCATAACATGGAAGCTGAGAGGGAATGACAGCCTTTCTGGTTAATAGTTAATTCTGGTAACGTCAGTATTGTTATCGTGTCTACAGAGGTGCCATGCGTTCGGGGGATGGGGAGGTGGTCAGAGGCAGCAGGTGCCGGCAGCACAGGTGTGGGTCTCCAGCAGGGTCAGCGCTAGGAAAGCATCCAGGACTCTTTCAGCAGCACCTTGGCTGTGCTTTGTTCACTTCCATCCCTGCCCAAGTCTGTCTTTTCAGCGTTCTTGCCTAATGTGTGACCTTTAGCCCTTCTAAGAATTATTTTGCTCTTTCACTGGATTAGGCTTGTTTTCTTTGTTGCCAAGAGCACTGAAATATCCTTTGAAAGTAGAGAACGTCAAAGGGCAAACTAATATTCTAACTCGTTTCTATCCCATGAGGAGGAAAAGATTGGTTCAGTGGGAGAAAACTGTATGAAATAATTGCATTCCTTCTTTAACTTTAGGAAGGAATTGCATTCCTTCCTAACTTTAAACAGTTAGGTTTAAAAAAGAAGGCTTATGAAGATCCAAACACCATATGTACAAGGAAAAAAATTGAAAATAATAACTGCATAAGTGTGAGTGAAAAGAAATAGGGGAGACATATAATGGGATGGCTGTAATAAGGTGCTCTCTGATGTAGAAGAAGGAGTAGGAGAATGAAAAGAAGGGAATCTGTCCCAACATAAAAGTGTGTGTAAGAAGAATGTAGGGGGTGCCTGAGTGGTTCAGTTGGTTAAACATCTGCCTTTGACTCAGGTCATGATCCTGGAGTCCTGGGATCGACCCGTCTTGGGCTCCCTGCTCAGCAAGGAGTCTGCTTCTCCCTCTGACCCTCCCCCTTCTCATGCTCTTACTCTCTCTCTCTCTCTCATTCTGTCAAATAAATAAATAAAATCTCTAAGGAAAAGATTTTATTTATTTATTTGACACAGAGAGAGAGTGAGAGAGGGAATACAAGCAGGGGGATTGGGAGAGGGAGAAGCAGGCTTCCCACCAAGCAGGTAGCCCGATGTGGGGCTCGATCCCAGAACCCTGGAATCATGACCTGAGTTGAAGGCAGACGCTTAATGACTGAGCCACCCAAATAAATAAAATCTTTAAAAAAAAGAAGAATGTAGATATTACGTTCCCCACCAGGACCCCATCTTCAGGGCCAATGTACTCCTTTCCAAGCTGCTGGGAATATTGGCTGTTGCTGGCTCACAGGCGCATTCAACACTTGAAATTGCCCTTGGCTGCAGGGGATTGATCTGACCCAAGTTTAAAGCTCTCCCAGGTGTTGCTAATGCAAGAATAAAAAAAACCTTGCCTCAATTTGGAATAATTTTAGAGCAGCCTGTAGAAACCTGCGGCCTCAGTAATGACCACTTCTCCCACTGCCCAGTCCCACCCTCCTTACTTCCTTACAGATGTATCTGCTGACATCACTCTTTAGCAAGTTCTGGTATGAGACTCCTTAGAAACTGTTTCCAGGGAGCCAATCTAAAACAGAGTTTAAAGTCCAGAATAAGCGTAAGTTTGTGAATATTCTTAACAAAAATGGACTTTTAAGTCATGATCTGAATTAGAACAAAGTCTAGGCTCACATCCTGGGAAGGACAATATAATGTTAGATGAAGGCAGAACTCATGGACTACATGATCACCATGGTCCCTACCATATATAGAGTTTTCTGATTATCAGTTTACTCAATTTCTACTTTCCCCCTGGATTCTCTAGCAAGAAGGATAGTCTTCAATCCGTACGTGGGAGAAAATTAACGGTAAAATGAAAGCTCAGTCCAATTAAGATAAGTAAGATAACAAGCGCATCCCATCATATTTTTAAGTGAAATCATTCATGAAAAGAAGATAGCTGTTCATTGGAAGAATGTGAGCCACAGCTGTCATCAGCTCTGTCATGTGAAAACAATTCCTCCTGGAGTAGGCGAGAATGAAGCCAAGAAGCTGAAAAAGTTAGGGACGCCTGGATTGCTCAGTCATTTGGGCACCTGCTTTCAGCTCAGGTCATGATCTCAGGATCCTGGGATCGAGTCCCACATTTGGCTCTCTGCTTAGCAGGGAGCCTGCTTCCCCTCTCCCTCTGCAGTTCCTCCTGCTTGTGCTTTCTTGCTCTCTCTGTCAAATAAACAAACAAATCTTAAAAAAAAAAAAAAAAGAAAAAAGAAAAAAGAGAAGAGGCTGAAAAAATTAGAGATAGGAACTAAGAGAGAGTCCTGGAGACTCAAGTCCATTAGGTTATAGCTCCATCCCTGCCCTTTTCAATTACATGAATAAGTCCACTTTTTTCTTTCTTTTTTTTTGTTTAATATTTATTCTTCCCTTAAGATCTTTTTTTTTTTTAAGATTTTATTTATTTATTTGACAGACAGAGATCACAAGTAGGCAGAGAAGCAGGCAGAGAGAGAGGGGGAAGCAGGCTCCCCGCTGAGTGAGAGCCTGATGTGGGGCTCGATCCTAGGACCCTGGGATCATGACCTGAGTCGAAGGCAGAGGTTTAACCCACTGAGCCACCCAGGCGCCCCCTTTTTTTCTTTCTTAATTGAGTTCCAGTTGTTTTTTTTCTCTTCAGTAAAATGGCCTGTAAAATAGTAAATTCACTGATGAGGATTCTGGTGCTCACTGATTTATAAGAAGTAAAAAGCAGATTCGGATATCTGAGCCATGCAAGTATTTCTTTCTATCTGCCTCTGTTGATCAGTAGTTCTCCATCAATCTAACATGTGCCGAAAGGTAGCAGAGTCCCGTAGGAGAATTCCCTATGTAGGTTTTTTTTTTTTAAAGATTTTATTTATTTATTTGACAGAGAGAGATCACAAGTAGGCAGGGAGGCAGGCAGAGAGAGAGAGAGGAGGAAGCAGGCTCCCCGCCTAGCAGAGAGCCCAATGCGGGACTTGATCCCAGGATCCTGAGATCATGACCTTAGCCGAAGGCAGAGGCTTAACCCACTGAGCCACCCAGGCACCCCATCCTATGTAGATTTTATTACCATTTCTAGTCATTTGCTCCTCTCCCAGTAAGAACATAGAGCCTTGTAGTGCTTCACTGTGTGTGAATAGGCAATTTCTGTGTATGAGGCCCACCATGGGCGTATTCTTAGGTTCAACTCAGCATTTAGATGTACTAAACTACCACTGGCCACTTTGGCATCAGATTCACTCAGAAAAAAACAAACAAGAGAACAGGAACCACAGTTTGCCAGTGGGACATCAACTCGCACAGCTGCCCAGGATCAGCTCAAAGGCAGGAAGACAAGATCCACCTGGGTCAGGTGCAGGACTCTGACTTAGAATCTTGTTCCCCAGTGGAGTCAACATCTCTTGTAACAACGTCAGAAACAGAGCTCCTAAATCCGCACGAGGACAAGCTGCGTCACACAGTGACCACACTCAGGGAAGCTACAAGCTACACCGCCGCCAGCAGGTATCCATCTGAAGGACATTTATAGTTCATCCCGGGTCAGATGCAATTTCCAGTCAGAGATTATTTTGATTATAGGCAATGTGGCTGAGGAATATTGCTAATACAGAACTCTAATCTGGGGCTCCAGGGGTACAGAGCTAGTGAGATGAATAAAGGTCAAATTCCTTTTTTTTTAGATTTTATTTATTCACCTGAGAGAGAGAGAGAACGCACCAGCAGGGGGCCAAGGAAGAAGCAGGCCCCCCTCTAAGCCAGGACCCCAATGTGGGGCTCCATGTGGGGTTCGATCCCAGGACCCTGGGATCATGACCTGAGCCAAAGGCAGACGTTTACCGACTGAGCCACCCAGGTACCCCATAAAGGTCAAATTCTTTTTTTTTTTTTTTTTAATTTGATAGACAGGGTTTACAAGTAGGCAGAGAGGCAGGCAGAGAGAGGAAGGGAAGCAGGCCCCTCGCTGAGCAGAGAGCCCGATTCGGGGCTCGATTCCAGGATTCTGGGATTATAACCCGAGCCGAAGGCAGATGCCTTAACCCACTGAGCCACCCAGGCGGCCCTAAAGGTCAAATTCTTAAGCAGCAGAGAAAACATCTTGTTAACCCTTTATCCAAACTGCCACACCTTAGAGGTGGTTTGACCCTATGAACTTGCTCCTACCTCTAGAATGAAAGAGGGTGACTTGTGCCTTTTCCAAGCAGAAGGCTTCTGAGCCATTGCGTTGTTCCACTTCTATCCTCCCTCTGCCAAGAGACAGGGGTGGGGGCAACACTTTTGGCCTACAAACCCAAATGAAGAAGACATTTGGAACGGAGCCATGAAACAGAGCTGTGGCAGAATCTGGCAGATTTTGCAGCTGCCAGAAAACTTCCAAGATAGTTAAAGAGTTATCATTGTAGGCCATGGTTGGAGAGTTGTTTGTCGTTCCAGAATAACTTATTTCTGATTAATATATCCCTTTTATTTTTTGACATTTTATTTTAAATTTATTTTAATTCCAGTATAGTTAACAGTGTTATATTAGTTTCAGGTGTACAATACAGTGATTCAACAATTTTATATACTACTCAGTGCTCATCAAGATACATGTACCCTTCATCCCCTTTGCCTGTTTCGCCCATCCCCCCATCTACCTCCTGTCTGGTAACCATCTGTTTATTCTCTATTTGTTGGTGTTCTTGATATGTAAGAGTGTGGCTTTGGCTTGTCCCTTTTTTCCCCTTTGCTTTCTTTCTTAAATTCCACATATGAGTGAAATTGTATGGAATTTGTCTTTCTCTGACTGACTTATTTTGCTTAGCATCATACTCTCTAGATCCAACCATGTTGCAAATGGCAACATTTCATTCTTTATGGCTGAATAATATACATCACCTGCCCCCCCAGCTTCTTCATCCATTTATTAATAACTTTTTTTAAAAAAAGATTTTATTTATTCATTAGACAGACAGAGATCACAAGTAGGCGGAGAGAGGAGGAAGCAGGCTTTCCGCAGTGCAGAGAGCCCGATGCGGGACTCGATCCCAGGACCCTGAGATCACGACCTGAGCGGAAGGCAGAAGCTTTAACCCACTGAGCCACCCAGGCGCCCCTATTGATGGACATTTGGACTACTTCTATAATATGGCTGTTGCAAGCGATGTTTCATAAACATAGGAATGCATACATCTTTTCAAATTAGTGTTTTTGTGTTCTTTGGGTAAATTGCAGTGGAATGTATCTCTTTTAAAAAGATATAGGGTGGGTTTTATCACTCTCCAACCAGGAGCCCCTCAGGAAAGCCTGTCAGCTAAGCTAGCTGGTTCTTTGTTGTGTTATAGCTTTCATTATGGCAATAATCCCTAATTGAAGAGGCTTATGTAAAGTTTTCCCTCTCTTTGAGCACTTTGGCTGTTAGAACAGTTCATATAATGCCTGAAAAACACCATGAGTACTGCTTTTGATATGCAAGGTAGCTGAGGTTCCCTCCTTCCTCTTATGCCCGACTCCTGCTGTGTGTCCAGCAAGAGGCTTTTCTGGGTCCACAGTCTCCTCTTTTCTCCTGTTGTCTTTTCACTGGAGTTGGGGTGATGAGCCACTTTGCTGTTGTCCTTTCTCTTTTAGCTAGTCTTACCATATCCTATCAATGGTTTGACATTTTTATTAATGATTTAAATGAGGGCTTAGATGAAATTATTTTCAAATCGCTGATGACGCAAAAGTGTGTGTTGGGGGGTTTAGCTAAAATGGCAGATAATAAAATCAGGATTCCTAGTGATTTCTGTAGGTTGAAATGCTGTGATGATAGCAAAAAGATGAAATTTATGAGTTAAAGGAAAAACTTGGCAGAATTTTAAAAAAGGATAAGAGAAAAATAGAGTTAAATAAATGAAGACAAACTTCTATTTTTTTAAGATCTTATTATTATTATTATTATTATTATTTTGAAAGAGAGCAAGAGAGAGTACAAATGGGGGTGCGGAAAGGGCAGAGGGAGGAAGCTGACTCTTCCTTAATAGGGAGGCTGACCCCAGGTTCATGACCTGAGCCAAAGGGAGATGCTTACCCAACCCAGCCCCCCAGGTTCCCCTATAAACTTGTATTTTTTAAACCCTGGTGCCAATACTGACTTATGTGGCAGCTTTAGAAATGGAATCATATCATTTTTGTAGTAGGCACACAGTAGCTACTCCATAAATGTTTATATAACTTAATATTTGACAAAAGATGGAAATGGATCATTAATTATGGTTGAGAGGAAAAGTAATGTCATTTTTCTTACTCACTTTATGAAAATTCTGAGGTAGTAGGGCAAATGATATATAGATATATGTAGGCATATAACAAAATATTAATAGAAATTATCTCTGGCTCAGGGCTGGTAAATTTTCATTTTATTTTATTATTGAAAAACTTTTTTTCTCTGTTTACATGTGTTAACTTTGTAATAAGAATAAATTAAAAAAAAAAAAAAAAACCTCACAGATAAAAACAACCAAAGGAAAAGTGACCAAATATATCTACAGTTTTAGGAAAATTTTGATATAAGAAATATCTTCTTTATATTGTTTCAAAATAAATAATGATTGAAAATGAAGATTATCTAATGTGCTCCATTAACTGAAATGTAAGTGAGGAGTAATTTGATCTGGAGTTACAGGTTCCCATAGAGGATCTAAAAAGAATAAACTGGAAATCTATAATAATAATAATTATGGAATAGATTGCAAATCAGAGTCTGTGAAACATCTTTGTTTTTACAGAAAATATTTCAAAAGGGTAATTCATTTGACAGAGAAGCAAAATGGTGAAAAAATGCTGTTGTTGTTTTTTTTCCACTCTTTTTTCTCCCTTAGAAAATTTGTGGAAATACCCAGCATGTTCTGTTTGTGTGTGAGTGTCGGGGGGGGGACTTCATGCTGAGATGAGTGATGGTAAGTATTTCCTACCAGATGAGAAGGAATACTTTTGGTGGGGAAAGGGTCAAGACAAAATTTAGTTCTGCTCACCTTAGAATTAATAAATAGGCTGTTTGTATGACTTACCAAATGCTGTTATGAAAAGAGATTAAATCTGGGATTATAGATCCAGCCAGTTTTGGTTCTTTCTTTTTTTTTTTTTAAGATTTTTATTCATTTATTTGACAGAGAGAGAGAGAGATCACAGGTAGACAGATAGGCAGAGAGAGAGAAGGAAGCAGGTTCCCCACTGAGCAGAGAGCCTAATGTGGGGCTCGCATGACCTGAGCCAAAGGCAGAGGCTTAACCCACTGAGCCACCCAGGTGCCCCTATACCTCCATTAGGGTGATTATTTGATTAATATCTGAACGCCCCATTTGACAATCAGCTCGGTAAGAGCAGAGGCTGTGTGTGTCCTTTTGTGCTCACCATGGCATCTGAGAGCCTAAGTGACTGAAACAGTGAGCCTTCAAATATTTATTGAATAAATAAATAGATGAAAGATCTTAAATGTAAGGAATTAGAATGGATTCCTGGGAGTGGCAGGCAGGAGGAGGCGGTAGGAAAAATTGGAGTTAACTTTTTAGGCCCTATAAAAAGTAGTTTAAAGCTATTCTTTGTAGAGTTAGCAGCAAGAGATAAAAAGTCAATAAATTTAAGGGAAACGCATATGAGTATGAAAAACTCAGCATATATGGGACGCCTCGGTGGCTCAGTTGGTTGGACGACTGCCTTCGGCTCAGGTCATGATCCCGGAGACCGGGGATCGAGTCCCGCATCAGGCTCCCAGCTCCACGGGGAGTCTGCTTCTCCCTCTGACCTTCTCCTCGCTCATGCTTTCTCACTGCCTCTCTCTCAAATAAATAAATAAAATCTTTAAAAAAAAAAAAAGAAAAAAGAAAAACTCAGCATATAAATATGTATATATACAATTTCTCATATAGATTGAAGAAGTTTAATACTTCATATTTTGAGCTTTAGTTGAGTGTTTTTCTGAAATATCATTCTCTTTTTATATGGCATAAAAGGGCTATCTGTTTTCTTTAGTAAAATATTTTCCTGACCTAGTATCACTGGTTAACAAACTTGCCTTTATACTGTAAAGTTTGGAATAGAAAGGCTCATTGAAACTTTCAGTAAATAGAAAAATTAGATAACAAGAGAAAGAGGCTTTGCCTTAATTAAAAAAAAAAACCTGTCATTTTCTGTGTTGTCTTTATTGATTCTTGGTAGATTTTCTAAATAAGATTTTTGACAGTGTTTATTCAATACTTCTAAATACAAAGTATTACTTGTCCCACCATCTTATAGCTTTGGGGAAAAAATACTGTAATATTTCCACTGCAGGTGAACATTTTTATTCACTCTAGAAAACTGGGTCATCTTCCTTTCAGAATTTTTTTTTTCCTTCTAAATCTGAGAACCTATTTGAGAGAAGTAAGGTGGAAAGTTTTCAACAGGCCATGGGGGACATCCCCAGAGGGACAAAAGAAGTAAGATGGCTAGAGAGGATAGTTGCAGGGTTAGCAAGGTTGAAATAACTTTTTTTTTTTTTTAAAGATTTTATTTATTTATTTGAGAGAGAGAGAGAGAGCATGAGAGGAGAGAGGTCAGCAGGAGAAGCAGACTCCCTGCCGAGCAGGGAGCTTGATGCGGGGCTCGATCCCAGGACTCCAGGATCATGACCTGAGCCGAAGGCAGTCACCCAACCAACTGAGCCACCCAGGCGCCCCAAGGTTGAAATAACTTTCTAGTGGTTAGCAAAGGTATGTGAATTAGCAAGCTAATAGCTGATTCAGTGAGAGACAGAAATTGGTTTCTTAGTTTTGTGAGAGAACAAAAATCAACTTCTATTCCTCCAGTCTGACTTCCTTCAAATTAAAATATATTGATTTATCAGTTCCCCAAGGTACAGATTCATTGTGGCTTTTAGGTTTTAGGTTCTCACTATGAGAGAGAAAGTAATTCCCATCTTGGGTAAAAACAGAGAGTCGCATCTGGTATTTTCACAAGGGTTTTACTTAAAAATCCGTTGAACCCTTTAAAGGGAGATTGAAGGAAGAACCACAAGGATCACAGATGAGTCTGGATGGAACAATTGAGCTTGAGGAGAAACAAAGTCACATTTGAAGAAGGGCAAATCAAGGTGATCTAGTAAAATGTCCCTAATGATAGTACTGGTAAGGTGGTATATTTAACTTTTCTCTCTGGTTCTTGGAAAATGTACTCAATTAAGTAGTCATCATCTTGCTTCATAAGAGGCAATAATAAGCATAACATGCCTATTATAACAGGCACATTTATAATATATACTATATATATAATCAACAAAATAATGCCTAAAAACTTTTCATTTCTGTTATTTGCTAGATTGTAGAAACTTAGCTAAAATTATGGTATTCATAGAAGTCTACTTCAGTTCTCAAATTTAGTGTAATGAGTTGTTTTAAAGGTTTGATTATACAACAAAACTAAAAGTCAGCCTATGGAATGAAAGAAGATATTTGAAAACAACATATCTGGTATAGGGCTAGTCTCCAAAATTTATAAAAAGCTTATCAAACTCAATACCCCAAAACCAAACAATCCAGTTAAGAAATGGGCAGAAGACCTGAAGAGACACTTTTCCAAAGAAGACATCCAGATGGCTAACAGACATATAAAAAGATGCTCAACATTACTCATGGGAAATACAAATCAAAATCAAATGAGATACCTTCTTACACCAGTCAGAATGGTTAAAATTAACAACCTAGGAAACTACAGATGTTGGTGAGGATGTGGAGAAAGGGGAACCTTCTTGCGCTATTGGTGGGAATGAAAGCTGGTGCAGCCACTCTGGAAAACAGTGTGGAGCTTCCTCCAAAAGTTAAAAATAGAGCTTCCCTATGACCCAGCTATTGCACTACTAGTTATTTACCCAGAGGATACAAAAATACAGATTCAAAGGAACACATGCACCCCAATGTTTATAGCAGCATTATCAACAATAGCTAAACTATGGAGAGAGCCCAAATGTCCATCATCTGGTGAATGGATAAAGAATACATGGTGTGTGTGTGTGTGTATATATATATATATACACACACACATATATATGTATATACATGCATATACATATATATGTATACATACATACATGTATATACATATATATACACACACCATGTATTCTTTATATATACACATATATATACATATATATACACACACATATATATACATATATATATATACATACAATTAAATATTACCAAGTGATCAAAAAATGAAATCTTGCCATTTGCAATGACATAAATGGGACTAGAGTATATTATGCTAACTGAAAGAAGTCAGTCAAAGACAAATACCATACAATTTCATTCGTATGTGGAATTTAAGAAAGAAAACAGAAGAACATATTGGATGGGGGAAAAGAAAAAAAGGAGAGAGGGGAAACAATCCATAAAAGACTCAAATAGAGAACACGCTGAGGGTTGATGAAAGAGGTGGGGGGGATGGGCTAGACGGGTGATGGGGTATTAAAGAGGGCACCTGTTGTAATGAGTACTGGGTCTTGTATGTAAGTGATGAATAATTGAAATCTACTCCAGAAACTAATACTGCACTGTATGTTCAATAAATAAAATTTAGGTTAAAATAAATAAGTAAAATAAAGATTTGGTTATATTTAATAAACCAACATAAAACTAGTTAACTATAGCTAATGATAAAAGTGAGAACAAATGTTTAAAGTATCCAAGGTAATAAATGCAAGATTGTTTAAAATACCTTTCAGTGGGGCACTTGGGTGGCTCAGTGGGTTAAAGCCTCTGCTTTCGGCTCAAGTCATGATCCCAGAGTCCTGGGATCGAGCCCCACATGGGGCTCTCTACTCAGCAGGGAGCCTGCTTCCTCCTCTCTCTCTGCCTGCCTCTCTGCCTAATTGTGATCTCTGTCAAATAAATAAATAAAAATCTTAAAAAAAATAAAATACCTTTCTGTGCCTTAAAGCATCTAAGGCAATGGGATATATATATATATCTTTTTATTTTATTTATAATTAATAATTATTATAAAATTATAATAATTTTATAAATTATATATTATATATAATATAAATTATATATAAATATATAAAATACAAATTTTATAAATTATAAATAAAAATAATAAGTATTATAAATAATTAATAATCATCAAAAAATTAAAATCTTTAATTTAATTAATTAATTAATTTTAAATTTAATTAAATAATTTTTTAAAAAATAAAAAAAATTTATTTTAAAATTTTATTTTAAATTTATTTTAATTTTAATTT